>APFE030827317.1:448244-514007 GCA_000404065.3 Pinus taeda | reverse complement strand
AATATAAGGTGACTTATGGAGTAAATATAAAAAAAATGTTTTATTTGTTTACCATACCTCTCGTTTATTTATATTTTTGTTAGTTTACCATACCTCTTTTACAAATATGGTATTTGGCCCATAGGATTCACTTAAATAAAACCTCTTTTTTGAGCCTTCATAAATAGAAAGAAGGTTATGAACTAAATATAAAAAGAGGTTTTATTTATTTACCATACATCTAGTTTATTTATATTTTTATTTATTTATCATACCTTTTGAGTAAGTATAAAAAGAGGTTTTATTTATTTACCATACCTCCACTTATTTATATTTTTAATTTGTTTTACACCCTTGCATGTATATAAGCGTGAACTTATGGAGTAAATATAAAATGTTTTTATTTACCATACCTCTCATTTATTTATATTTTTATTAATTTACCATACCTCTTTTATAAATATGGTATTTAGCCTAGAGGATTCACTTAAATAAAACCTATTCTTGAAAATTAGGGCAAATGGAAGGTTGTAACTTCTAATTTCAAGGGCTAAATTTACCTTTTTTACCGTCTCCCTTAAAATAAGGTGAGCTATTTGAGACGATTTGTAAAAATGTACTATAATACAAAATATTCGCCCACTAAAAATTTAAAACCCCTTAATTTTGCCAAAGGGCGAACATTCGCCCCTAAAATTTTCCATGGTTGCAGGTTAGAGGGAAGGATATCTCAATGCAGATGAAGGGACAGCGAGAGGGCAACAATGAAGAGATGATATTTGAGGGATAAAGGTTTCCTTAAAAAAATTGAAATTTTGCAGTGAACCCAAAAACACATGCAGCAAATCGAAAAATCCAATGAGCAAAGAAATAGTAGCCCATAAACTTCAAAGTATTTCAGAAATTTTTTTGATATAAAATGATGTTTTCCTTTGCTTCATATTTATCCCTGAAACCCTCATGAAAATTTCCAGATCTAAGAATTTCACAACCCTTGGACTGCAAAAATTTGAATAATATCCCTGCAAAATTATGTCGATAAACTCCAGAGATCCAGATTTTACCGTCAAGGGCTAGATCTGGACTCTTACATAAATTTCTTCCTCAGATCTGTAGCTACACGACAACAAGAAAACACTTAAACGATATATACAATGATAAAAACTAAAACACAAAAAAATCCACGTTAGAAAAATAATTACAAAATTTACAAACTGCAAGCTCTAATCAACCAGATCTATCATTAAGTCGCACAAAATTAAATTTTTTATATTTTAAGGAGGTACTAACTCAAAACCCTTCGTGCATCACCAACAAAAAATCTTATGATAAGCCCGGAATTAATTTTACTGGACTCCTCAGAAAACATGGATCAGGAGTTGGCTGGTCCAACTGAAAATTTCTCCTAACGCCCGAGAATCTAAAATCAAGATTTCCCTGCAAAACTCAATCCAACCATTAAAAATAGAGCGATAAAATAATAATAAAACTCAAACAAATAGAGATACCTGCGATTACGTTCAAAACTTAGATTATTATTCAATCCCTGACAATTGAGCAAGATACCTGTATTCAAATCACTCTTTAGAAACTATCATCAATGGATTTAGGAAAAATTATTCATGAAAACAACACATCTTACAGTGTTCCCATGAAGAGTAACAACAGCAAAACTTAACCCCAAAGTCTTTCTTTATTATCCAAAAAAATATTACACGAGCTTCTTGCTAAGCACACGACTCAAAGGTCGGATGAGTTGACTAACAAATGACTTCCTATTTAAAAATAAATCATCTAACGGCTAGTTCGAGTGATCATCGTCAAAGCAATCTCAACCGTTGATGAAGATTAAAATTTCTTTTAATCTCATCCATCGAAATATTTAAATATTTGGGGAAATTCGAAATTTTTCATTAAATACATTTTAATTAACTCAAAAATAAAAAAATTTGAATTAATTTCCCCAAAAATTTGACTTTGACTTAACCCCCAGGGATCAAAGGTTTAAAATTTGGCAAAATAATTAATTTACCTTAGTCCCGAGATCTTTTAAAATTTTATTTTTAAGGACCAACGAATTTTGCCTTTGGAGAATTTAAATTTACCTATGACCTAAAATTACTTAAATCTATGGCTTAGGATTTTAATTAATTTTTTGCAAAAAAAATTAATTAATTAACCTATGACGGGATAAATTATTTTTCCAACCCTCAAGACACTTTACATCATGATTTTCATATTTTTTACATCATAAAGGGGGAAACCCATTTTTGCAACACAAATATAATCCAGCAGACCAAGTAATTTGTAATAAAATAACCTAACCAAATATTTAGGATTATTCCCAAATTACTTTTACATAGACTCGATTTGAAAGGCTAGGACTCGCCTAAGATCCTAGCGACAAAATCCATTCCAGCTTTCGGGTAAGACTGGAGGAAAACTCTACTTACCATCCAAGAATGGATCGGTGAGACAAAAAATCTCCCAGAATGGAAATCGTCGTTGGAAAAGTAGGGTTACCTAGGTCGTTACATACATGACACAGATCTGCTAAGATTGTTTACATTATAAAGATGCAGAAAGGATTCACATATCTTGGAAGTCAAGCTGATGATGATAGTTGTACGGCACAAACACATCGATCTGGCACTATCTCTTTTGTGAAAAAGGGGGTGTACTACTATGGGTAGTTGACACGTAATGGTCAACACTCAACAACACTCATTGGGTGGCCAAACTAATAGGTTTACCTAGGTTGTTACATACATATATTGTAATATTCCTAATTAGCTATGGCTAATTGGAATATTCGATTTTGTTCAATTTTTGCCTTCTATAGTTATTTGTAAATAAAAAGTGAGGAAGGGGGAACATAACTCACTTTAGAATAAAAAGTCACTTCCTAGGTAGCACAACGTTGTGACTTAAAGGGGAGCCAAGGGGGGCTAAAGGGGGACGCAGAAATGGAACCCACGTAGACACATGGAAGAACTGCGCAGAAGGAAAAGAACACGTGGCAAGAGGGGAATCACGCAGGAGAAGGTGAGCCTAGGGATTGTGAGAGGCAGAAGCTATAAAATAGATAGGAGCCCCCTCATTTTAGATCATTCAGTTATGTGCATTTGGAGCTAGTCATTTCGACTTCTGAGCACGCTAGCTGTTTAGCTAGTCTGTAGCATTGTTTAGTGCATCGAGTGTCTCCGTTCGGAGATCTCACCCTTAGCCCCGGGGGACTTCGAGTACCTACTCGGGCAAGGTATTTCCTTTGGTGTTTCAACAGTAGTTCCATCAGCATTCTAGCAACAGTTTTAGCAGCGTTTTGGAGGACTGCACAGCATTGGGAGAAGGACGCAGTGCTTTCTGGCAGCCGTTGGGGATTGGGGTTTGCAAGAGAATTTACACTGTGTGAGTGAGTAGGGGACCAGCCCTTGCCTAGTGAAGGATTTTGGCAGAGTTTTCAGGTGGAGTTTCAGGCAGAGTTTAGAGTGGTTTTCAGAGGCAGCGCAGAGCCTTGGAGGAACTGCGCAGATCCCCAAGAGGGTTATTTTCGGGGGTCGGCTATTCCAGAGAAGCTTTCTGGGTTTCCTGAGTAGAGCCCGAATCCAGAGTTTCAGCTTTTTTCCGAGGAGGTGGGTAGCTCCAAATCATCATTTGTTTCCTAGCAACAGCAGCAGCACAGCAGCAGCATCCACGCAGAGAGGCCATTCTTGTCATTCTGAGAATATTTCTTCACTTGCCTTGTGCAAGTCGAGGTACCATATGTCTGACCACCTCTTGTACTCATTTTATTGCTCATTATAATAAAATGGCTTAGCCTTTCTTGTTGCATTTCTTGTGTATCTGCTTATATTTCCGGTTTATGTTATTATATGTTGTTTCACTGTTATTTATCACTTCTGAGTTACAATATCATTTGCACGTATTTGGTTGGAGTTTGATGGGGTTTTGAGGGATATTCTGGGTTAGGAATATTATAGTGGTATCAGAGCATACATCTGGCTCAGCCTGTGGAGCTAGCAATCTATGACATCAGGGAAAAAACCCTACATTTGTTACGAAGGTAGGAGGTACAAAGACACTGGACGTAGGTTGGAGAATACCTACGGGGAGGGAGACTGTGTTCTGCTGGTGAACGCAAAACAGGAGGAGCCTGTGGCAAACGCAGAACAGAGAGAGCCAGTAGTGGATGCAGAACAGATGGCCGACGAGGACAGGAAGAGATTTGCGGATACGCTCCTCAAATTAGTGCAGGATCTGTCGAGGCAGATTGAGGTGATGGGGCAGAGATTCACGGCAATAAAGGCCAGACAGCGTGAGAGCCCACGAGTTTTTCAGATTGGTGAGGGATCAGGTGCATCCCATCACTTGCTAGAGCAGCGTGATACTGCGTAGCAGGTGGCCTCACATGCCCCTACACACTCTACTATGCCCACTTTCTTAGGAGCAGACACGGGGGCCGTAGCCCAGCAGGAGGCAGAGCTCGGACATATGGGCGATTATTTTGCAGAGTACCAGGCCTATGGGCAGGAGTTCATGGAAGCCCTCTCATTCAGAGATTTTGTTCAGCTCCAGGGGGATAGCAGACCCCGCGATCATCACAGAGAAAACCGGCATTACCATGATGGTGACACCCACCGTGCAGCGAGTAGATTCCACTTGCCTACATTTGATGGCTCATCAAACAGTTCGGCAAAGTCTTGGGTGGAGAAGCTAGACATTTATTTCCAGCGTAACCAGATGTCGGAGGCAGAGGCCATCAAGGTGGCAACATTGCATTTGGATGGCGAGGCCCAAGATTTATGGTTTCATGGGATGGTTACACTGGGGCACTCCATAGTGACGACATATGTCGAGTTTACCAAGAGACTGATGAAGCGATTTGACCGAAGGAATACAAAGCAGCATTTTGTTGAGCTGACGAGGCTCAAACAGGCAGGGAACCCAGAGACCTACATTGCAGATTTCTTGAGGGTCTCCGTGATGGTGCCAGACCTATCCACGGCACAGAGGGTCTATATGTATGTTGAGGGGTTAGCAGAACCATTTCGGGGTCTAGTCCGATCCACTAGACCAGCCATGCTCCAGGACACTATCAGCAGGACCCGGGACTTACAGAATGTCTTACCCAGGACCCGGACACCTTACCCCCAAAGACAACCTTTCCAATCTAAGGGGAAGGATGTGAGGATTCCTCCTCCAAAGGGGAATCCAGGATGAGTACAGATCGAGGACAATGTCAAGAGGGAGCTGAAGAAGAACGGTTGTGCTTCACCTATCAGGAGCCATGGGCACCAGAACATACATGTGCTGCTGGCAAAGCACATTTTATTGAGGTCTTCTCCGAGAGCAGTGGAGAAGAGGATGACAAGGAGGATGTGGAGGCAGGAGATAGCCATACCATACAGGGACCTTTGCCACCTCCACCACCAGCAGCAGGTGGTGCATCTTTTGCACCCACCAGTGGGGCCTTTGTAGCGTTGCAGGGAGTTCCCAAGTATATGATGCTACGCGAACGAGGGACAGTACGTGGCCAGCACGTATCAGTTTTGGTTGACAATGGGGCAACCCACAACTTCATCGATGCACAGATGGTTGAGCAGAGAGGTATTCAGACAGAGAGCTTCGATGGGTTTTCAATATTGGTCCCAGGAGATCAGACCATGACGTGTGCTCGTTATGTTCCAGAGCTTTCGGTGACGATGAGCACCTACACATTGACTGACCACTTTTTCATGGTCGATATTCCGGACACCAACATGATACTGGGTGTCCAGTGGCTTATTACTCTAGGGAAGGTCACGATGGATTGGAAAACCCTAGAGATGGAGTGGGATGATGAGAAGACCGGGAGACATGAGAAGATACGGGGACAGCACACATATTCGCCCCAGACAGTGTCGGATCATCGGATGGAGGCAATCTTCCGGAAGGGAGACATAGAGTGGCCAGTGGAGCTACATGCATCAAAGGCAGGGACTACAGGGCAGATGGTACATCCAGAGATCCAGTCCATCCTTGATCGATATGCCATAGTGTTTAGAGAGATTCCACCAGGATAGCCATCGGATCGGGGGTTTGAGCACACTATCGAGCTTGAGCAGGGCATCCAGGCAGTGATCACCACCCCCTATAGGCACCCCAAGGCCTATTGGGATGAGATTGAGCGGGCTATCCAAGAGTTACTGGCACTTGGGCACATTCGTCCAAGCACAAGTCCTTTTGCTTCTTCTGTGGTGTTGGTGAAAAAGAAGGATGGTACATTGAGGACATGTATTGACTACAGGGCCCTGAACAAGAAGACCCTGAAGAATAGGTACCCCGTACCCAAGATCGATGAGTTGAGGGGAGCATGATTCTTCTCAAAGATTGATTTGAGATCTGGGTACCATCAGATTCGCATGAGGGAGCAGGATATTCCCAATACTGCCTTCAGGTGTCACTATGTGCACTTCGAGTTCTTGCTGATGCCTTTCGGGCTAACCAACGCCCCAGCTACATTTCAGTACTGTATGAATCACATCTTCCGTAGTCATTTGAAGAAGTTTGTGTTGATATTCTCATTTACAGCAGGATTTGGGAGGAGCATCTCCTGCACATTGAGACAGTATTGCGTATCTTACAGGAGCAGCAGTTCTATGCCAAACTCTCCAAGTGTGAGTTTGGGTTGACGGAGATGTTGTATCTGGGACACATCATAGGGGTGGACGAAGTGAGGGTCCAGGAGGAGAAGATCAGGGCCATCAAAGAATTGCCGGAGCCGAAAAACGTGACGGAACTTCAAGGATTCATTGGCATTTGCACTTACTACCAGAAGTTCGTCAAAGGTTTCTCACAGCTTGCTGCACCCCTAACAAATTTGACGAAGGGGGGGACATTCAGTTGGTCAAATACAGCGCACCGAGCCTTTGACAGGCTCAAGGAAGTTATGAGTAGTTGCCCAGTGCTTGTGTTGCCAGATTTTACGCAGCCATTTGTCTTGGAGTGTGATGCGTGGGGAGAGGGGATCGGCGCAGTATTGATGCAGGGAGGTCACCCTGTAGCATTTGAGAGCCGAAAGCTCCTTCCACACGAGAGGTTGTATTCCATATACGACAAGGAGATGCTGGCCATCATGCATGCATTGGCTAAGTACCGGCAGTATTTGGTAGGCAACAGGTTCGAGGCAAGGACTGATCACAACAGCCTCAAGTTCTTTTTAGAGCAAAAGCAGCTACAGGAGAGGCAGTAGAAGTGGATCAGTAAGATCCAAGCATATGACTTTGACATTGAGTATGTCAAGGGTAAGAATAACGTGGTAGCAGATGCCCTTTCATGTAGACCAGCCTCGTTGTCTCTTATGAGCTTGGATACAGAGTGGAGGGCTCGACTCTTAGTAGAGTACTCCAAGGACAGGTTTGCATGTGAGCTTCTGGATGGGCAGGTGGCAGATGATAGGTACAGGGTGGTCAATGAGATCATCTATTACAGGGACTGGATCTTCTTGACTGAGGGATCTCAGCTCAAGAAGAAGGTACTCCAAGCATCACACGATTCACCTTTGGTAGGACATCAAGGGTTTACCAAAACCTACAGGGCCATTAGAGAAAGGTTCTCATGGAAGGGCCTCAAGGAGGACGTGCTCCAGCACATCTGGGAGTACGATGTTTGCCAGAGGAACAAGGGGGAGACGAGCCATCCCGCAGGTTTATTATAGCCTCTTCCCATTCCGGAGGGGAAATGGGAGAGCATTTCGATGGACTTCATCACAGGGTTGCCCACGGTCCAAGGCAACAATTGTATCTTTGTCGTCGTCGATCGACTGACGAAGTACGCACATTTCTTTGCCATATCCGCACACTATACAGTAGCACAGGTGGCCGAGCTGTTCTCGGAGATCTTCAGGCTACACGGTCTTCCTAAGACCATCGTCAATGACAAGGACAGTCGTTTCATGGGCGGGTTTTAGCAGGAGCTTTTCCGATTGGTGGGGACGGAGTTGACACCGAGTACCAGCTATCACCCACAGACGGATGGGCAGACAGAGATAGTTAACAAGTGGCTGGAAGGCTACTTGCGTAACTATGTCAGTGGGCGGCAGCGAGCATGGCTGAAGTGGCTACATCTGGGGGAGTACTGCTACAATACTTCACATCACATGTCCATTGGTATGACACCATTCTATGCCTTATATGGGTATCATCCTTTACCTTTTGTCGACATGATGTTTGGTGATAGCAGGGCTCCTAGAGCCAAGATTTGGATCCAAGAGAGTCAGGATATCCTCCGAGCTCTCAAGGATAACATGGCTACAGCACAGAACTAGCAGAAGTTGTATGCCGACAGGGGTCGGGTGGAGAGGCAGTTTGAGGTAGGGGACATGGTCTACCTACAATTACAACCATACCGACAGTCATCACTGAAGCAGAAGGGGGCTGAGAAGCTCAAACCCCACTTTTATGGGCCATACAGGGTGATACGCAGGATTGGATAGGTTGCATATGAGTTGGAGTTGTCCCAAGGCAGCAAGCTTCATAACATTTTTCATGTATCATGCCTGAAGAAGGCATTGGGGCAGCAGGTGACCGTGACAGATGAGCTACCACCCATGGATGATGAGGGACATTTGGTATTGCAGCCGGAGGCTATCATTGACACTAGGGAGAGGCAGCTGCGAAGCGGGACGGTCCGGGAATTCTTGGTGAGATGGAAGGATTTGTCGGATGAGGATGCCACTTGGGAGAGTGAGAAGATCTTATAGCATCCATCACTTTAGTTGCTTGAGGACAAACAACATTTTGCCGGGGGAGACTGTAATATTCCTAATTAGCTATGGCTAATTGGAATATTCGATTTTGTTCAATTTTTGCCTTCTATAGTTATTTGTAAATAAAAAGTGAGGAAGGGGGAACATAATTCACTTTAGAATAAAAAGTCACTTCCTAAGTAGCACAACGTTGTGACTTAAAGGGGAGCCAAGGGGGGCCAAAGGGGGACACAGAAATGGAGCCCACACAAATACATGGAGGAACTGCGCAGAAGTAAAAGAACATGTGGCAAGAGAGGAATCACACAAGAGGATGTGAGCCTAGGGATTGTGAGAGGCAGAAGCTATAAAATAGATAGGAGCCCCCTCATTTTGGATCATTCAGTTATGTGCATTTGGAGCTAGTCGTTTCGACTTCTGAGCATGCTGGCTATTTAGCTAGTCTGTAGCACTGTTTAGTGCATCGAGTGTCTCCATTCAGAGATCTCACCCTTAGCCCCGGGGGACTTCAAGTGCCTGCTCCGGAAAGGTATTTCCTTTGGTGTTTCAGCAGTAGTTCCATCAGCATTCCAGCAGTGTTTTGGAGGACTGCGCAGCACTGGGAGAAGGAAGCAATTCTTTCTTGCAGCTGTTGAGGATTGGGGTTTGCAGGAGGATTTACGTTGTGTGAGTGAGCAGGGGACCAGCCCTTGCCTATTGGAGGATTTTGGCAGAATTTTCAGGTGGAGTTTCAGGCAAAGTTTAGAGGGGTTTTCAGAAGCAGCGCAAAACCTTGGAGGAACTACGCAGATCCCCAGGAGGGTTATTTTCAGGGGTCGGCTATTCTAGGGAAGCTTTCTGGGTTTTTCTGGGTTTCTTGAGTAAAGCCCGAATCCAGAGTTTCAGCTTTTTCCGAGGAGGGGAGCAACCCCAAATCATCATTTGTTTCCTAGCAACAGCAACAACACAGCAGCAGCATCCACGCAGAGAGGCCATTCTTATCATTCTGAGAGTATTTCTTCACTTGCCTTGTGCAAGTCGAGGTGCCATATGTCTGATCACCTGTTGTACTCATTTTATTGCTCAGTATAATAAAATGGCTTAGCCTTTCTTGCTGCATTTCTTGTGTATCTGCTTATATTTCCGTTTTATGTTATTATTTGTTGTTTCACTGTTATTTATCACTTCTGGGTTACTATATCATTTGCACGTATTTGGTTAGAGTTTGCTGGGGTTTTGAGGGATATTCCAGGTTAGGAATATTACATATATGGTCTTACTAAGATCATTTACATTACAAACATTGCAGAATGGTTTTACAACTCTAATAGATTGATGACTGATGATGATGGAACCTTGATATTTGATTGCTCAAACATGATGGAATTCCTTTGCAAAAATGTGTACTAATATAGGGTAGTTGACACGGAGTCGTCAACAATGCCATCCAAAATCTGCACCAAAAAACCAAAATTTCAAACTCTCAACAAGTAAATAACTTTATGAAATATTGTTTAGTGACTCATCATTTTGCTTGATTTTACTATTTTAGAGCCAGATATTTACTTTTCAGCCATAAATAAAGTATATCTTATATCTAGGAAATTTTTGGGCACTTTGCCTAGAGGGATTTACTCGTATTTTTCATTAAAAAAAAACAATTTCCATCTTCTTGGAAATTGTCTCTTTTTACTGTTACGGGTTGACAAGTTGATTTTGAGGACTTATTTAACATCTACCAAACCTCCCACCCCTAGATTTGTGATCTAGGAGTGCTTTGGCACTCATTAGGTGGCCAAAATAATAGGCTTACCTAGGTTGTTACATATATATATGGTCTTACTAGGATCATTTACATTACAAACATTGCAAAATGGGTTTACAACTCTGATAGACTAATGACTGATGATGATGAATCCTGGATATTTGATTGCTCAAACATGATGGAATTCCTTTGCAAAAATATGTAATGCTATATGGTAGTTGACACGGAGTGGTCAACAGTGCCATCCAAAATTTCAAACTCCCAACAAGTAAATAACTTTATGAAATATTGTTTAGTGACTCATCATTTTGATCGCTGATTTTATTGTTTTAGAGTCCTATTTAATTTTCAGCCATAAATAAAGTATATCTTATATCTGGGAAATTTCTGGGCAATTTGCCTAGAGGGATTTACTCGCATTTTTCATTAAAAAAAAAAAAACAATTTCCATCTTGTTGGAAATTGCCTCTTTTTACTGTTACAGGTGGACAAGTTGGTTTTGAGGACCCATTTAACATCTACCAATCTTCCCACCCCTAGATCTGTGATCTAGGAGTGATTTGGCACTCATTAGGTGGCCAAATTGGGCAAAATAGGTGGCTGCCCCCTGTCAATTTATGTAGACTTTGCAATCTGATATAACAGGTCAGCGAGCTGTTTTGATCCATAAATCCTTCACCAACAATACAAACAGAGAACTAAGACCATTTTTGGTTAGAGTTTTTCCTGTACATCAAATTTGAGTAGTTACACGTTATATTTTAAACAATTTGGTGTAATTTAATTTGTTGTTTTAGTTTTTTGCTGCATAATCATACATGAAAACAGCAGGACAGCCCCAAGAATTAACTCCTCCACCTCTCCTTGACCCCATTTTAGGCACTAGTCTTATTTGGAGTTGGTTGAAGTATCAGGTGAGACTCCTCCCTTGACCTTTTAGGAGAAAGTTGGGTCTCAATATTGGGGGTTTGGGCCAAGGTGACAGTGGATCCCTACCATGTGTGTGCCAATCCTAGCAAGTTGCCAAGACCTTAGCAACTTTGCTAATTGGATAGGTAATAGGGCCTATGGATAACCCTCCCATATCTAAGAATGGTAACTTGTTTACAAATCATCGACTAAGAAGACATTTGAAGATGATGCTTGTGTGAAGTACTTTGATGTCTTTTGCATTAGATATGACCCATTATGACGCTCTTATGGTTATTTTATCTATGATGATGATCTCAATTGATTTTGAGAAAATGTTTTAGATGCTTGCTCCCAGATATAGTTGTCATCCCTTCAAGGATTGTTTGAGACTTCTCCAGCAATTCAGAGAGAACATCCAATCCCATTTTATGACCATTATGGGCACTAGAGTGAGGGCATTGACCAATTTATGAAAAGCGTTGACCTTCAAACATATTCGACATTGATGGTGACCTTCTCTTTTCCCTCTAGAGCCTAGAATGCTGCAAAATGGAGCTAGGACAATGCCTAGAAGACAAATGTACCCCAGAGACTACAGAACGCCCCCAGGCTGACATTGTATCTTCTTGAAGGACATTGTCTTATTTTTTAGCCAAATTGATGATGATGATGACTTGAGATCCATGTTGGTACACTTTTCAAGATGATAATGTCATGCCCTAGCCTTGTGGCATCCCCTTCATGTGGCTTGGAGTGATGACATGGGCTTGGTTGATGATGACATATTGATGAGGAAGAGTTTTGCTTGATGATTAAACACTTGATGAGGAGATGATATTTTGAGTGAGAAGTAATCTTTTAACCCATCCATGGCATATTTTGATGGAGACATTCACCTTTAGAGGATGATGCTACCCTTGGCAGACCTTTTGCTCACACATGTGGGCTAAATGCAAGATTTTTGTTATGATTTATCATTGAGATAGCGATTTTTAGGTCAAATTCTGACCTACTTAACTTGTAATCACATATTTTATTATTTTTAGGGCTTCTAGTCAATTTACTCCAAAATCGACTTGCTATCCCTAATATAAATAGAAGGAAATTGATTTGGAAAGGATCATTGTCACACACGCTCATTTTTACTCACTTCAAAGAGAGTATGCACTAGTCTTTCTTCTTCTTTTCTTTTCTTCTTTTCCTCTTAGACGCAATGGAGCATTGATGTAACAAATTGTCCTAGGGAGGATATTGTGATTGGACGGATAGTTCCTCATGGATTGATGAAGTGATTCAATGATGATTTTGTACAACTCTTTGGTGAGTATATTCTTCCATTTTGCAATTGTTGTAGATTAGGGTTTTACTGAAATTTTCATCTTAATGTATTGAATTTCTTATGGGGCTCTAGCATCTCATTTTGCAAGATTATCACCTAGTTTCCATCAAGGAACCTTAGTATAGCTTCCCTGCTCATAAATCTTTAATTGATTGAAAGTCACTAGGGTTTTGATGGAGATATTTTCTTTCTCTTAACTCACTCCAATCAAGTCTTTTGCCATAGACTTTGTCCTTTAACTCCATTAGCCCAAGAAATGGGAAAGGCACTAGTCTATTTAGTGTGTCAATCCTTATAAAATAATTTAAACCCTAAATTTTTTCATGTTTTATGGGACGAATTAGGATTAGGATATGGAAAAATCTGCATTTAATAACATAAAATACTTTGGATTTCATAGTCCTAGGGTTAGCCTTTGCATCTTCTAAATTGAAAAAGCAAAATATCATTTATATGTATTTTTCAGCCATCGTTTTAGGGCTTATGTCTAGGGTTTTGTAGCTGTTTTATGCATTTCTAGCAATTGCAAATTTTGTGATATTCCCACTTAGCAATATTGCTAAGGGAAATATCAATTTTGTCAAATTTTAGATTACAACTTAGGAAAAGTGGGTTGTGGGACCCCTCTTAAAAGTTTTAAGCTAAACTAAGGGCCCAACATAGGAGAAAAGAGGAAATCTAATGGTTAGTGGATGGTGGGGGCCACCCCAAGGAAGGAATACCCTCCCCTCTTGGTAGTACGCACTCTTGGAGGGAAAGAGAGTGGGAAAATCTAAGGATGGGCCCCACATGGGGAAATTGAAGGCACAATGACAAAATAGGAGGGAGCACTCATTTTGGGGCATCTTTGATCATTTGAACATTCACCCTTGACTAGCACGCTTGAGCTGAGAGCCAAGTCTGCATGTGTTGTTGAGCACACGAGATTTTCAAGTGAGAATCTCAGCCTACCTTCGCTAGACTTCGAGTGCCAGCCCAAGGAGGTGTCTTGCATCATTTCAGATCTGACCAGGGAGCTTGCCAAGTGAATTCGTGGAGCTAGAGAGCAGGTGGGACGCAGAAGGGAAATATGCAGTCATTGGAGGAGCTAGCTGTAGGATTGTGATTTGTTGGGTTTCCGGAGCAATCTAAGGGCCATTATTTGTTCAAGATTTGGAGAGTTTCCAGAGCTTCATTTTGGAGAGAGTTGTTTGGGCCAAGCATTCATCAGCAAGGACTGCATGGGCATGTGCAGCAGTATTTCGTGCCACACATGGAGCATTGAGAGGAAGAGGATTTTGGGGCTAAGACTTGTGGGGGAATTCTGAAAGGGGATTTGCTGAATATTTTAGTCATTTTGGGGACCTTCAACAGTGACATCTATAGATGGGTCGAAATACCCAGCAGCTAGAGGAGCTAGGAGAAATTGGGCCAAAATTTTGGGGTCAACATTTGGCCAAACCCTTTCTGGGTTTTGGTGGGTTATCGAAGGAGAGACCGGGGTTAATTTCCCAGAATTTTTTGAGCATCGGAAGAGGGTCAAATCAACCATTCTTTCCAACTAGCAATTTAGTTTTCTGCTATGTTGCATGAGTTTCTGGAATGTTGGGAACTTGGGTATGGGTGTCCAAAACAGCTAATTGTTTTCTGCTATGTTGCATGAGTTTCTGGAATGTTGGGAACTTGGGTATGGGTGTCCAGAACGGCTAGAGGTTTCCCCAAAATTTACAGGAAAAGGCTAATCGCGAATGGTGATATTATATAATAAAAAAATATAAAATATTTTTTTAACTATATAATGGCTTAAACAATCTTTGAAACAATCTGGCTTAAAAATACAAAGGAAGAGTTTTACATATGTTTCTCTAGTTACTCATAGAGAAAAAGCAACTCTAATGTTTAAGCATTCACTGCAACATACAATATGCACACACAATCTTCTGTGATATATACATAAACAGCAAAAGAAATACTCATTAACATGACATCCCAGATATCGCTACACACTTCCTTAACCCATCAAGAGATTGCTCCAGTTTCTCAATTAAGGTTATTAGTGTTAAGGATGTCTTTGGCCTTTCTTCCTGTGAAGGTTTCAACATAAGCTCATGTTTTGTCGATAGTTCAGCGTATTTCTCAACAGGCTTTGTATTCCCCAACCCCAGGGTTGGATCTTTACAAATAGGGGTTCCATAAGAATTATCCACAATTGCTTGTTTAGTCCAGGACTCATGAAGCATTTTTATGAATTCTGCCTATTATGAATTTATGAAGCTTGCATACCAGAGACGTAATTATGAATTTGTACTAATTATATTCAACTATGAAGAAATTGTGACAACTTCGTTGTGATATTCCTAATTAGCCATGGCTAATTGGAATATTTGATTTTTGCTCTAATTTTGCCTTCTATAGTTAGTTATGAATAAAAAGGTGAGTAAAGGGTGACATAACTCACTTTTAGAATAAAGTCACTCCCTAGTAGCACAACGTTGTAACTTAAAGGGGAGCCAAGGGGGCCAAAGGACCACGTAGAGGAGGGGCCCAAATAGACACTTGGAGGGACTGTGCAGATGGATAGGAACACGTGGCAAGAGGGAGGCTACGTTGGAGAAGGTTGGCTTATGGTTTGAGAGGGGCCAACGCTATAAAGGTGAGGGGAGCCTCCTCATTTTGGCATTCGATTAGGTGCATTTGAGCTAGTCACTTCGACTTAGAGCACGCTGGCTGTTTAGCTGGTTTACAGCATTGTTTAGTGCATCGAGTGTCTCCGTTCGAAGATCTCACCCTTAGCCCCGGGGGACTTCGAGTGCCTGCTCAGGCAAGATATTTCCTTCAATATTTTTGCAGCAGTTTCATCAGCATTTTGGCAGGAGGATTGAGCATCTTGGATGACTGCGCAGTCTTGAGAGGGATGACACAGTTCTTTTTGGCAGGAGTTCTGGATTGAGGGTTCCTGGAGGATTTGAGCTGGGAGTTTGAGCAAGGGATCAGCCCTTGCATATTAGAGGATTTTGGCAGAATTTCAAGCAGAGTTCTGGAGAGTTTGCTTCAGTGGCAGCGCAGAGCATTGAGGAACTGCGCAGATCCCCAAGGGGGTGATTTTTGAGGGTTGGAGATTTCAGAAAAGCTTTCTGGGTTTTTCTGGGTTTATTGAGGAGAGGTAGATTCCAGAGTTTCAGCGTTTTCTGAGGAGGGGAACAACCCCAAATCCTCATTTGATTCCAACAGCAGCAGCATTGCAATTCTCCAGCAACTTGGACGCAGTTCAGAGAGGAGCCATTTCTTTGCTATCTTGAGTGTATTTCTTCACTTGCCTTAAGCAAGTCGAGGTGCCATCTTTCTGATCACCTCCTATACTCGTTCCATTACTCAGTATGATAAAATGGCTTAGCATTTCTCGCTGCATTTCTTGAGTATCTGTTTATATTTCACATATACATTATTGTCTGTTGTACTACGGTTATTATATCTCTGTTAGTTTCTTGGCTACTATACCACTTGTGCGTTTTTCTGGTTGGGGTTTTGCTGGGGTTTGAGGAATATTCCTAAAAAGGGATATTACAGTCGTATCAGAGCATAGATCTGGCTCAGCCTGCGGAGCTAGCAATCTATGACACCGAGGGAGAAACCCTACATCTGTTACAGAGGTAGGAAATACAGAGACAGTGAGCGTAGGTTGGAGAACACCTATGGAGAGGGAGACTGTGTTCGGGTAGAGGACACAGAACAGGAGGAGCCTGTGGTGGACGCAGAGCAGAAGGATCAGATGGCAGACGAGGACGGGAAGAGATTTGCGGATATGCTCCTCAAATCAGTGCAGGATTTGTCGAGGCAGATTGAGGTGATGGGGCAGAGATTCATAGCAGTAGAGGCTAGACAGCGTGAGAGCCCACGGGTTTTCCAGGTTGGTGAGGGATCAGGTGCATCCCACCATTTGCCAAAGTGGCGTGATACTACACAGCAGGTGGCCTCGCATGCCCCTACACGCTCTACCATGCCCACTTTCTTAGGAGCAAACACAGGGGCCGTAGCCCAACAGGAGGCAGAGCCTGGTCATATGGGCGATTATTTTGCAAAGTATCAGGCCTGTGGGTAGGAGTTCAGGGAAGCCCTCTCATTCAAAGACTTTGTTCAGCTCCAGCGGGATAGTAGACCCCACGACCATCACAGAGGATACCGGCATTATCATGATGGTGACACCCACCGTGCAGCTAGTAGATTCCACTTGCCTACGTTTGATGGCTCATCAAACAGTTCGGCAAAGTCTTGGGTGGAGAAGCTGGACATCTATTTCCAACTTAACCAGATGTCGGAGACATAGGCCATCAAGGTGGCGACATTACATTTGGATGGTGAGGCCTAGGATTTGTGGTTTCATGGGATGGTTATACTCGAACACTCCACAGTGATGACATATGCCGAGTTCACCAGGAGATTGATAGAGAGATTTGACCAGAGGGATCCAGAGCAGCATTTTGTTGAGCTGACGAGGCTCAAACACACCGGGAGCTCAAAGACCTACACTGCAGATTTCTTGAGGGTCTCAGTGATGGTGCCAGATCTATCCACGGCACGGAGGATCTATATGTACGTTGAGGGGTTAGCAAAGCCACTTCGGGGTTTAGTTCGATCCACTAGACCAACCACATTCCAGGATGCTATTAGCAGGACCCGGGACTTACAAGATGTCTTACCCAGGACCCGGACGCCTTACCCCTAGAGACAGGCTTTCTAGCCTAAGGGGAAGGATGTGAGATTCCGCCTCCAAAGGGGAATCCAGGACGAGCACAGATTGATGATGATGCCAAGAGGGAGCTGAAGAAGAAGCGGCTGTGCTTTATATGTCAGGAGTCGTGGGCACCAAGACATAGATGTGCTGCTAGCAAAGCACATTTTATTGAGGTCTTCTCCAAGAGCAGCGGGGAAGAGGATGAGGAGGATGAGGTGGGGGCAAGAGATAGTCATGCCGTGTAGGGTCCTTTCCCACATCCACCGCCAGCAACAGGTGGTGCAGCTTTTGCACCTACCGGAGGGGCCCTTGCAGCATTGCGAGGAGTTCCCAACTATTTGACGCTACACGTACGGGGGACAGTACGTAGCCAGTGAGTATCAGTTTTGGTTGACAGTGGGGCAACCCACAACTTCATCGATGCATAGAAGGTTGAGCGGAGAGGTATACAGACAGAGAGCTTCGATGGGTTTTCAGTTTTGGTCCCAGGAGATCAGACCATGATGTGTGCTCGTTATGTTCCAGAGCTATCAGTGACGATGGGCACCTACACATTGACTGACCACTTTTTCGTGGTCGATATTCCGAACACCAATGTGATATTGGGTGTTCAGTGGCTTATCACTCTAGGGAAGGTCATGACAAATTGGAAGACCCTAGAGATGGAGTGGGATGATGAGAGGACAGGAAGGCATGAGAAGATACGGGGACATCATACATATCTGCCTCAGACTATTTCGGCTCATCGAATGGAGGCAGTCTTTCGGACGGGAGACATAGAGTGGGCAATGGAGCTGCGTGCATCAGAGGCAGGGATTGTAGGGTAGACGGTACATCCAGAGATACAGTCCATCCTTGACTGGTATGCCATAGTGTTTGGGGAGATTCCGCTAGGACAGCCACCGGATCGGGGGTTTGAGCACACCATTGAGCTTGAGCAGGGTATACAGGCAGTGATCACTACCCCCTATAAGCATCCCAAGGCCTATCGGGATGAGATTGAGTTGGCCATTCAGGAGTTGCTGGCTCTTGGGCACATTCGGCCAAGCACGAGCCCTTTTGCTTCTTTCGTGGTGTTGGTGAAGAAGAAGGATGGCACATTGAGGATGTGCATTGACTACAAGGCCCTGAACAAGAAGACACTGAAGAACAAGTACCCCATACCCAAGATTGACGAGTTGATGGATGAGTTGAGAGGAGCAAAGTTCTTCCCAAAGATTGATTTGAGATCTAGGTACCATCAGATTCGCGTGAGGGAGCAGGACATTCCCAAGACCGCCATCAGGTGTCACTATGGACACTGTGAGTTTTTGGTGATGCCCTTCGGGCTAACCAATGCCCCAGCTACATTCCAGTCCTACATGAATCACATCTTCCGCAGCCACTTGAGGAAGTTTGTGTTGGTATTCTTTGATGATATCCTCATTTACAGCAGGACTTGGAAGGAGCATCTCCAGCACATTGAGACAGTGTTGCGCATCTTGCAGGAGCAGCAGTTCTATGCCAAGCTCTCCAAGTGTGAGTTTGGGT
This sequence comes from Pinus taeda, assembly GCA_000404065.3. Taxonomy (NCBI): domain Eukaryota; kingdom Viridiplantae; phylum Streptophyta; class Pinopsida; order Pinales; family Pinaceae; genus Pinus; species Pinus taeda. Next base: position 495,046 of record APFE030827317.1, on the reverse strand, counting down.
TGACGGAGATGTTCTACTTGGGACACATCATAGGGGTGGAAAGAGTGAGAATCCACGAGAAGAAGATCAGGGCCATCAAAGATTGGTCGGAGTCGAGAAACGTGACAAAACTTCGGGGATTCATTGGCATTTGTACTTACTACCGGAATTTCGTCAAGAGTTTCTCACAACTCGTTGCACCCCTGACAGATCTAACGAGGAAGGGGGCATTCAGTTGGTTGGACACAGCGCAGTGAGCCTTTGATGGGCTCAAGGAGGTTATGAGCAGTTGCTCAGTGCTTGCATTGCCAGATTTTACGCAACCATTTGTTTTGTAGTGTGATGCGTCAGGAGAGGGGATCGGCGCAATTTTGATGTAGGGAGGTCAACCTATAGCTTTTGAGAGCCGGAAGCTCCTTCCGCACGAGAGGTTGTATTCCATATACAACAAGGAGATGCTGGCCATTATGCATGCATTGGCCAAATTCCGGCAGTATTTAGTGAGTAACAGGTTCAGGGTGAGGACTGATCACAACAGCCTCAGGTTTTTTTTGGAGTAGAAGCGGCTACAGGAGAGGCAGCAAAAGTGGATCAGTAAGATCCAAGCATATGACTTTGACATTGAGTATGTCAAGGGTAAGAACAACATGGTAGCAGATGCTCTTCACATAGACCAGCCACGTTGTCTCTTATGAGCTTGGACATAGACTGGAGGGCTCAACTCTTAGTAGAGTACTCCAAGGACAGATTTGCATGTGAGGTTCTAGATGGGCAGGTGGCGGATGACAGGTACAGGGTGGTCGATGAGATCATCTATTACAGGGACCGGATCTTCTTGACTGAGGGATCTCAGCTCAAGAAGAAGATACTTCAGGCATCGCATGATTGACCATTGGCCGGCCATCAGGGGTTTACCAAAACCTATAGGGCCAACAGAGAGAGGTTCTCATGGAAGGGCCTCAAGGAGGACGTACTCCAGCGTATCCGGGAGTGCGATATTTGCTAGAGGAACAAGGGGGAGATGGGCCATCCCGCAGGATTATTGCAGCCTCTTCCCATTCTGGAGGGGAAATGGGAGAGTATTTCGATGGACTTCATCACATGGTTGCCCATGGTACAGGGCAAGGATTGTATCTTTGTCATCGTTGATCGACTGATAAAGTACGCACATTTTTTCGCCATATCCACGAACTACACTGCAGCACAGGTGGCCGAACTGTTCTTCAGAGAGGTCTTCAGGCTACATGTTCTTCCTAAGACAATCTTCAGTGATAGGGACAGCCGTTTCATGGGCAAGTTTCGGCAGGAGCTTTTTCGGCTAGTGGGGACGGAGTTGACACCAAGTACCAGTTATCACCCACAGACGGACAGACAGACAGAGATAGTTAACAAGTGGCTGGAGGGCTACTTGCGTAACTATGTCAGTGGGCAGCAAAGAGCATGGCTGAAGTGGTTGCATCTGGGGGAGTACTGCTACAACACTACACATCACATGTCCATTGGTATGTCACCATTCTATGCCTTGTATGGGTATCATCCTTTATCTTTTGCTGACGTGATGTTTGGTGATAGCAAGGCTCCTAGAGCCAAGATTTGGATCCAAGAGAGTCAAGATATTCTCTGAGCTCTCAAGGATAACATGGCTACAACACAGAACTAGCAGAAGTTGTATGCTGACAGGGGTCGGGTGGAGAGACAGTTTGAGGTAGGGGACATGGTCTACCTCCGATTACACCCATACCGACAGAGGTCACTGAAGCAGAAGGGGGCTGAGAAGCTCAAGCCCCGCTTTTATGGGCCATACAGAGTGACACACAGGATTGGACAGGTTGCATATGAGTTGGAGCTGCCCCAAGGCAGCAAGATTCATAACGTTTTTCATGTATCATGCCTAAAGAAGGCATTGGGGCAGCAGGTGACAATGACAAATGAGCTACCATCCATGGATGATGAGGGGCATTTGGTGTTGCAGCCAGAGGCTATTATTGATACCAGGGAGAGGCAGCTGCGGAGCAGGATAGTCCGGGAATTCTTGGTGAGATGGAAGAATTTACCAAATGAGGATGCCACCTGGGAGAGCGAGAAAATTTTGCAGCATCCATCACTTCAGTTGCTTGAGGACAACCAACATTTTGCCGGGGGAGACTATAATATTCCTAATTAGCCATGGCTAATTGGAATATTCGATTTTTGCTCAAACTTTGCCTTCTATAGTTAGTTATGAATAAAAAGGTGAGTAAAGGGTGACATAACTCACTTTTAGAATAAAGTCACTCCCTAGTAGCACAACGCTGTAACTTAAAGGGGAGCCAAGGGGCCAAAGGACCACGTAGAGGAGGGGCCCACGTAGACACTTGGAAGGACTGTGCAAATGGATAGGAACACTTGGCAAGAGGGAGGCTACATTGGAGAAGGTTGGCTTAGGGTTTGAGAGGGGCCAACGCTATAAAGGTGAGGGGAGCCTCCTCATTTTGGCATTCAATTAGGTGCATTTGAGCTAGTCACTTCGACTTAGAGCACGCTTGCTGTTTAGCTGGTCTGCAGCACTGTTTAGTGCATCGAGTGTCTTCGTTCGGAGATCTCACCCTTAACCCCGGGGGACTTCGAGTGCCTCTCGGGCAAGGTATTTAATATTTTTGCAATAGTTTCATCAGCATTTTGGCAGGAGGATTGAGCATCTTGGATGACAGCGCAGTCTTGAGAGGGATGACGCAGTTCTTTCTGGCAGGAGTTCTGGATTGAGGGTTTGTGGAGGATTTGAGCTAGGAGTTTGAGCAGGGGATCAGCCCTTGCATATTGGAGGATTTTGGTAGAATTTCAAGCAGAGTTCTGGAGGGTTTTCTTCAGTGGCAGCGCAGAGCATTGAGGAAGTGTGCAGATCCCCAAGGGGGTGATTTTCGGTGGTTGGCCATTTCAGAAAAGCTTTCTAGGTTTTTCTGGGTTTATTGAGGAGAGGCGGATTCCAAAGTTCCAGCGTTTTCTGAGGGAAACAACCCCAAATCCTCATTTGATTCCAACAGCAGCAGCAGCACTGCAGTTCTCCAGCAGCTTGGACGCAGTTCAGAGAGGAGCCATTTTTTTGCTATTTTAAGTGTATTTCTTCACTTGCCTTGAGCAAGTCGAGGTGCCATCTTTCTAATCACCCCCTGTACTCGTTCCATTACTCAGTATAATAAAATGGCTTAGCATTTCTCGCTGCATTTCTTGAGTATCTGTTTATATTTCACGTATACATTATTGTTTGTTGTACTACGGTTATTATATCTCTATTAGTTTCTTGGCTACTATACCACTTGTGCATTTTTCTGGTTGGGGTTTTGCTGGGGTTTGAGGAATATTCCTAAAAAGGGATATTACATTCGTAATTCCCTTTTTTGAGCAATTGTCGTGATTCACAACCCTAATCCAATTTATACATTTTAAAAACCTATAAATTATTTTCTATGCGAACACAATTTAGCATAGCCTTCAATAAAGAACATAATGAGACGATGAGGTTACACCAGACAACAGAACTGCTCCCTCAATATTGTTCACAAATTAATAAAATTATAAACAGCAAACAACTGTGCGCTCTCCCGCTCTCAACAACAAACTACAATGCTGGAGTGAAAAGGAGGCTCGAGGAACTACATTTATGGAGGATTGTGAGTCAGTTTGGCGGGAACTAGAGATTCTTTTTGGCGCCAATTTGTGTCAAGTCAACTGTGGGAACGTCGGAACTCCAAAAAAATAGTCTTCAAAGCTCCCGGAACTATCCCCAACTCCCATGGCAGCTCTCGCTGAAAGGATAACGTTCTCATACAGTTCTAAAGCTCCCAGGAGCGCGGAAACCATTGGAATGGGTTTCCCGCCTCTCCAGAGCGATTTCGCTGTAACAAAGGTTTTCTAGGGGATCAGCACAGAGCTATTGAGGGGTCAACCATTCAGCCCAAGTGCACATATTCAAACTTTTATTGTACCCCATACGTTATAAAAAAATGGCTCAGATTGGCGCAATTTTCGGTTTATTTCATGGTGTCTAATTTGTGTGGAATTTTTGTGGGTATTTTTGTTATGTATGTTTTGTTTATCATTATAAATTTTCCTTAGGATATTACAAAATTGTTGCAATCTGTTCTCATTACTCATTTAACAACGTTTGTTTATTTATGGTTATTTATCATTTATAAGGTATTTTGTTATTGTTGTCATAAATTTTGAACACTATATATTGTGCTTCTTGAAAACCCTAATTTATTACTACAACTATTAATTTAAAGACATGGTTGAGATCTTTTTGAGCCTCTCCAAGACTACTCAAGCCCTCTAGATTTAGCCATAGGCCCTTTGAACTTGCTACTTTATCTCACCTGAAGCCTTTCTTTATTGAATATCATATTTTGGTGCTTTATTTAGTGAAACCCTTGGAGGGTATTTAGCCAAGGAGTTCTTGGGTTATCCAATCTCTGAGATTCATCAGGGAAGCCTCCCTTATGGGGGTAGTATCCATTCAAAGAACAAGGAGGAAATAATCAATAAGGTGACAATAGTGGTTAATCGCATTGTTGCCCTTAACCTAGAGTGCTTAGTGAAGCTTTGCACTAAGGTGCTAGATTTTGCAGTAACAAGGCTCAAATGTAATCCCTATTCCAAGACTAAGGCATCTCTTTCCCTTCTGAGCAATATTGAAGGGGCCTTGGGATCATTTTAAGACAGGGACTTGAATCCTTCCCAAAGAAGAAGGAAATCTCTCCTTTCTATCACTCAGAAGAAAGCCAATTCTAAGGTTCAAACTAGTAAATAACATCTCCTCTCAAGGCTCTTAGAGAAAATGCCCCAAGAGAGGCCTCTTCATGATTATTATCTCCTTGAATTGTAGAGGGTTGGCTAATCCCTCCAAAAAATTGGTCATCAAAAGGTTCATCGATGCACATAATCCATCAATGTTTTTCTTGCAAGAAACTATGTTGGAAGAAGACAAAGCTATTAAAATTATCTCCTCCACTCCATTAGGTTGGGTCTTCATGGTTACTAATGATCAAGAAGATCAAGGGGCCTTCTCACTAGCTGGAAAAGGAATTTTTGGTATTTAACAAACTCATGGGCCTTTTCGACAAGACTCGGTACCTCTTCTCTTCTCTCAAAAACTGGTTAAGATGTTCATTTGAATAAAAATTTATAGGCCCTATACTGATAGGAAAAGCCCTTGGGAACACAACTTACAAAAGTCATGCTTCCACTCTAGGTTTGCTTTGGTAGGGGGAAGACCTGAATTTCACATTGGGTGCCTCTAAAATTTGGGGCCCTGTTACCACTTAAACTAGTAGCAAACCTAAAGGGGATTCCTAAAGGGTCAAATGCTAGACCAAGGGCAACAAATGGAGTCTTAGCCCACTGTCACCTCAACTAAGGCTCCCTACTATTTACAAACTTTTACCGATGGGAGGCGGCCCAGTATATATGGAGTCACAAATGAAGGATAAATCAATAGACGGATATGAAGTGACCCAAATAATCCCTTTCCAGAAGAGGGTCAAGAATGGAGCTTGCTTGCTTTCTAAGCAAGGTACAATGTCTTCTAGGAGAAGGATGTGGGGATTTGGGGGTAAGGTTTATGGAATATGACCTATGAAAGAGTTTCTGAATTGTAAAATCCTTATTGAACTTGACTTCCTGAATGGTTCATGAAGATTTGACCTTTCAAAGATGCGGGACCACACGAAACCAAGTGGACCCAACATAGGTTAAGGGGCAAGAATTTAGCAACCAATGATGCTCTTAACCCAAACAAGGAGGGGGAAGAATCAAAGCAAGAATTTTCACTGAAAGGTGTCAAATTGATCCTATGAGGCACTAACCTTGGGGATGCTAGGGCAAAGTTTGATCTCAGAGCTAGGGCTTGGGTTATCCCACAACTCCGAAATTGGAATGGCTTCAAAATTGGAGAAGGCCTTCAGGACACACCAGTGCAGGAGAGGCTAGGAGATCAAACTTTTTGGAGGGATACTTTATCGGAAAAGTCATGTCCTAGGTGACCCAACTTGGCTAGACCTAAAAAAAAGGTGAAGAAATAGGTTTAAAGTGACCACCTTTTGATGGATCAATGCCTAATTCCTCTTGGGGATATGGAGTCAAGGAGAACTATGAAGATGGATCTTGTTTCTTGTTCAAGGAGTCTCTCAAAGTCAACTTCGTCCAATGTTAAGGGCAAGAGAAGAAAAGTGACCTTAAAAGCATTTATACTTCGTTGCAAATGGAGAAGGCTTGTCAAGGTAGCTTTGACCTCTAGCGCAATTTGTTCATCAAACGTGGCCCATGCATAGAGATAAGCTATATAGAGACATAATTCCACATTGATGTCGTAAATGCATGCATCAACTAGCCCTAAAATAGCAAAAAATTCCATGATCAATGTATGTCGCAAAGTAAAGAAAATAGCGTCAAAATTGTACTTACATGTAAGAGAAAATATCCAACCATCACCACATTTGCAATATAAGAAGCTCCAAGATAAGAAGACCCAATCCACACATCAAAATTCATCATGATCCAAAAATAACCTCAAAGGAAAAAAAATGTGAAATTCTCAAGAGAGAGAATGATCCAAGTCAAGTGATGATACAAAGTGAATTCATGTAACTCCTATTTATACACTCATTAGGAGTTTGAATTACCTAATTGGGCCTACATTAGCCCCTAAAATGAAATAATGTGCAAATTAACTAACTTTTGGTGACAAGCGCACCAAACTAGCTCACAAATAAAATAATAAGCCTCTTAAGATGTCAAATAATAATCTATGCATGTCGTAGGGCCCTTTAAGAGGCCTGATGAGGTCCATAAGTGCCATAATGATGAATAGGACCCTCAAAAGTGATGGACAAGGGGGTGGCCCCTTGTTCTCCAAACAATAAACCTGTGGTGCTCCCAGTGGGTGTAGGGGCGCAATAATAACCTCATGGGTCTCCAAATGAATCGAAGATGCCTATAGATCATTTGTAAGAGATTTGATGATGGTGTAGGTGATGCCACATCATCCTACAAGTCCTGGGTCAGCTACCAAGTGCATGGTACATTTGTGGGGCAGGCTGTGCAAAGGTGAACCAAGTGCATCTTCCTCGTCCAATAGGTGAATCTCAAGCTATGTTGCGGGGGAGCGCCCCCCCCCCCCTCGAACCCGCTCCCAATCCGCGCTCCGGGCGGGAGTGGCTCGGGAGTGCGCCTCCGAAAAAAAAATCGCTCCCTGCCAATTTAGGAATCGCTGTCAGGAGAATCGCTCCTGGAGTGAAAATAATTATAAATTTCCGCTTCGAGAGCGAATTGAGCGGCGCCGGGAGCGATCCGGCGGATATATATGTGTGTGTGTGTGTGTGTGTGTGTGTGTGTTTTAAAAGCCCAATGGAGCTAAAAATATTTCATTATCACTTGAATGAGTTGAGTAGAGCTGGAGAGCAAGAGCAAAGGAGCGAAGAGCAAGCGCCGAAGAGCAAGGAGCAAGCCTACAAAGAGGTAAGTAACTTAGTAATTTAGTTAGTTTAGTTAGTTTAATTTAGTTAGGTAGTAATTTAGTTGGTTTAATCTAGTTTATTTAGTTTATTAATTTTATTTAGTTTAAAAATCATGAATCTAAATTAAATTAATTAATTTAAATTAATTAAATTAATTTAAATAAATTAAATTAATTTGCATATTCAAAAGCCTACAAATATCAAACACCATGGACCTGGCTATATTTCTTGGCATTTTCCTCTTCTTGGTCCCTTTTATGGTTATTATGGTGCTGGAGAGTAGGAAACGGAGAGGCCAAAATGAAGAGGGGGATGAAGAAGCTGGAGAAAGTCGAATTGATGAAAACCCCGGTGAGGAAGAGCTGGAGGAGGATGAACATGACTCTCAAAAGACTAAACAAGACCAAACCCCATTGTGGAAATATGTTAACAGGGCTAAAACAGGGAGAGGGGGTGGAACAACTAAATTTCATTGCCCCCATTGCAACAATGACTACACAAGTTCATACACCCATGCCAGAAAACACCTCTGCGGGAAAAGGCCATGGGATGGAGACAAACAAATAGGAATCAAAACTTGTCCACGGTGTCAACAGTGGATAGAGCCAAATACATAAGGGAAGAGGAGGAAGCCCAATACAAATCAAAAAAATCAAGGGGTTTCTTTGAACCAAGCTTAGAACAACAAGCACAAAGAACTCTTTCAACATCCTCCCAAGGCAGTGTATATGCAGGGTCATCATCTTTAAGGCGTAGAACCATATCAGAGTTCCTTGATGAGGGGTGTAGGAATGATGTGGATTCAAAGGTTTACAGGTTTCTCTATGCATGTGGGATACCATTCAATGTTCTTCGCTCACCTTATTGGCACGAAATGGTTTCTGCCATAAATGATGCCCCTAAAGGATACAAGAGCCCTGGGTATGACAAGGCAAGAACCGTTGGACTTGATCATGAAAAAGCAAAAATATCACTTTCTTTGAATAGAATGACAAGTTCTTGGACTGACCATGGGATGTCCATTGTATCTAATGGATGGACAAATGTAAAAGGCAAGCCATTGATAAGTGTTCTTGCTATGTCTGTTAGTGGTGCCATATTTCTAACTGCACATGATTAATCAGACAAGTTCAGGACCGCCATCAACATTACAGAAGCATTACTTGAAACAATTGACCGTATTGGGCCATATAATGTCATCCAAGTCATCACTGATAATGCTCCTAATTGTAAGGCAGCGGGAGCAATTATTGAGGATAAATACCCCAACATATTTTGGTCTGGATGTTTGGTTCACACATTGAACCTTCTGATGCATAATGTTGTCAAGAACAAAAATGCACAATACAAATGGATTGGTGATTTGTACAAGAAAGGCAAACAAATGATAAAATTTATTACAAATCATAGCAATACCCATGGCCTTTTCCACAATCACTTGAGATTGGAGTTGTTGAAAATTGCGAAGACCAGATTTGGTAGCTATTACCTCACCTTCAGGCGCCTTTTGAAGGTAAGAGAGTCATTGGCTAGCATGGTATCAAGTCCACATTGGCAGGTATTAAAGGAAGGGGCTACAAATGCCACTGACAGGCGAGGTTTTGAACTGGTGGAGGAGGCCGCTCTTGATGGTCAGTTTTGGACAAGTGTGAGGCATGTATTGGATTTCACCAAGCCCATTTATCACATGATTCAGTTTGCATATACAGACAAACCAGTGATTGGCGAGGTGTATGAGCAGATGGATACCATGTTGGGGCAAATAAAAGATATTGTTCATAACAGAGATCCCAACTTGTACAAACTGATTCATGATTGTGTGTGTGAACAGTGGAATAGACTTAATCTTCCACTACATTGCTTGGCGTATATCTTTACGTCAAAATACTACTCTACATCTTGGTTGGGCCAACGTGCACCAGGGGGTGGGATTAGGACCAAACCCCATTTAGATGCAGAGGTAACTAGTGGATATTTGCAAGCATTAGAAAAGTTGATACCTGACAGGGAGGAATGTGCAACTGTGTGCCTTGAAATAGGCAAATACTTCAGTGGCACTGGTTTGTTTGGTAACTTCCATGCAATGGAAGATAGAGATAGATGTGATTCTCTCACATGGTGGGAAACATATGGCGGCCAGGGACTTTTGCCAAAATTGGTAAAAAAAGTTCTTTCACAGGTTGTAAATACTTCTTCTACAGACAGGTGTTGGACCACCTACACCTACATACATAATGTGAAAAGAAACAGACTCAATGAAAACTGACCAGAAAGCTTGGTTTATGTGCCCTACAACTTGAGGTTGTTGAGTCATTACTGTGATCGGGCTTATGAGGATCCCACATATAAAATTTGGGACAATCACCCAGAGGATGACAATTTGGAGGATGGCATTGTACATCTTGAAGAACTGGAAGAGGAACTTATAAGGGATGAAGATGAAGCAACTGCAGCAGCCATGCCACCTCCACCTCCACATCCAGTAGCAGTGCTCGAGTTCCGAGTCTTGTTCCTTTGCTGTCGCCACCTCCATCTACACCCTCACATGGAGGGAATGTGCCTTCTAGTTCTGGTCGTCGGTCTGTGCGGGAGACTCCTAGAAGACCACCACGACCTGCTTATACTCCTGGAGACTCTCGTGGTAAGGGCCACATGTAGATTTATCATTTAAAGTTTACTTGTCTTTTTTAGTTTCTATTGGACTTTAGTTTTCATAACTGTTGAGTTTTGAGGCGTTGACTCTTGACTCTCGACTCTTTCATATCATAATGATATTTTTTGTAAACAATATATCACTGTGACAATGAAAATTTGAAGTTTGAAGTTGGCAATTATAATTCATTGGTAATGATTGTGAATTATGAATATGATGCTTCGTGAAAGACTAAAGTTGCTTCATTTCATTTCATTATTCATGTTTCATTTTATAACATTTCATTTCATGTTAACAGTTAGAAGTTAGGACTTAGAAATATATAAGATATTACTTCTTGTAAGGGTTAAACTTAGCTTACAAGTACAACTTTGGTGATCAATGATTATAAATGTTATATATTGAATTTTCAATTTTGAAAGCTTGAAGTTGAAACTTTAAGATTGAATTTGATGAATCATGAGTCACGAGACTTAATATGTTGCAGTTGTAATATGTATTTTACTAACTTGTGGACATGGTTGATGAGAATTATAATTTATAGATGATTGATGTGATATGGTTCAATGATCAAGCTATTTTTTTTTATGTTTTTTATGTCTAATTCATCATTCTACATGTTTTTGTTGACATATATGTATCAAAAATTTAAAAAAAAAAAAAAAAATATATATATTATATTATATATATATATATATTTTTAAAAAATCGCTCCGGGATTTGCTCCCAAACCAGGAGCTTCTGAAAATGGTCGCTCCCGCTCCCAAGTAACATAGATCTCAAGCAATCTCTGAACATCCTCGAGGATCCATGGAGTGTTGTCTACTGCTGTGGAGGCCCATGGCTCTCAACACACACCCTAAATGTGCCAATGTGGCCCTCTGGAGGGTTAAGAACCCATATAAGGAGACCAAACCCAAGATGGAGACCATCTGTAATTCTACATAAGATCCAATGTGTTCCCTAGTCTTCTAGTACAACAAGTCATTAGAGAAATCAAGTAAATGAGCTTACCAACCATGGACCACAAGTGGGGACTTCATAATGGTCTGCCCTTCCATAATGGGCTTAAGGATGCATCAATGTCTCCCAAACTCCAAATGGGGTTAATCAAGTATCCTATTAGGTGGTTTGTACTTCTAAAGGGGATAATATGTTCAAGGTACATCCTTTAAAAGGTGGTGGTATGTGATAGAGAGGTGAATGAAGTAGGGGATGAGAAAGGGCAGCCCTGAGCCACATGCTGGGGTGCAAGGGTAACTAATAAAAGGGAAGCCCACGCTCGGGTTTATAATGTATAGGAGGGAGCAATTGTGGTACATAAGGTACCCCAACCCTGATTTTCCACCCTTCTTTATATGCCTTTTTGCCTTTTTTTATGATTTTTCTTTGATTAATTGCTCGGGGCTCAAGGGGTAAGATCATTATGTATGAGATGTGGCAGTGGATACCCCCTTTTAATGTAGGGCGGTTCATTGCCCACCAGTGGTTGGGACAATCATGGGTTCCTATTTGACGAAGGAGGCTCATAGAACCTGTGGGAACCAGGGTGATGGTCATGATGATGGGGTAGAGTTCATGCATTGGCTTTTGCCCATGTGCTAAATGTGTTTGTCCCGACCATCTTTGCATTTTGTGGTACACTTTCCTGTTAAATGTTGCCAAATATGCTTTTACTTTTGTTTTTAGCTATATCAACCTTTGAGGCATCATTCCAGGCTCGACCCAAAGTGTGGGCAAGGGGAAGGGGATATCTAGCCCTATGTGGAGCCAGTGGAGGAATGTGGACCCAGGTGGGAGAAATGATGAATGGGGAAGTAATGAGTGGAAAGGGGGTAATATATGCAGATAAGGGAGCGGGACCACGCAACCAAAATCATGGTTTCCCGTGAAATACCATCCCTAAAGCCAAATGGTTAGTAAAAAAGATCCTACAGGACTAGAATCCAAGGATAATATCCCAAAGGGATCTAGGGGACAAGAGCACAGACCTAGCCCATTCTTTCCACCGAATCCCCCATTAATCCATGCCTAGAATTGTCCATGATAAGCAAACTGCAATACTCAATTACCAAATGACAAGGCATACCTTTAGGTTCGAGAGGCCCACCTTAAAATATACGATCATGGCAGATGGGTGAGGGACCACATAGCTGGCTCAAGTGGCGAAGAAATGGCACAGCGAGCTAGTTGGTAGCTGCAAGGGGTTATTGGCTACCGACTAAGGACCATCTTGGAGAAAAAAATTCCTAGTGATATCACCCACAAAATGGTGGGTAACATCTAGCTCCAACTAAAACATGATCTCTCGAAGAAGTGGACGAAGCTACTCGAATGGGAGGTCACGAGAACTCAAGCAATCTCTTCATTATTATAGACCTGTTATCTGCACATATAATAGATGAAGAACACGGGGCAATATGCTTTCACAACATCTCATGATCGCGCATGCTTAATGTTAGGCCATAAAATCAACCGAAAATAAATACAATGCAAATTTAATCTGAGTGCATCTAATCTACCATGAGAAATGTCATATGATGTTCTAATGAGAAATGAGCATGCAATGCATCCTACTCTAGCATGCATATAGTAATGCTAATGCTAAGTGTAATCATAAAGCCAGTGCAACCGACATATCATCATATCAATATACATATGTCTGCCAATATGACTACTCATGTAGCAAATCCCAAAGCGGATGCAGATACATTTGTATGGAGGATGAAGCAAGTGGTGTAATGACCCACCTACAATTAAAAATAGAATGTGAATATTAGCATACATACGGGACATCCATATGATAGCTACATATGCATGAACCGCATGTATTGCACTACTATACTTACTAGCTAATAGTGAAAAAGTTTAAGTTTAGGTAGATGAATCGACTATCGAAATAATTTCCTAAACTCACAAGAATATAATTAATATACCAAGTGGGGCATTGATACGTGTACCACCCTAATAGAACTATATATATGACTAATCTTTTAAATCAATAATATATATAATATATACATGATAAAGAAAAATGAAGATATAAATAAGATTTAATTAACTTATAATTAATTAAAGTAAATAAAAAGAATTTAATTAAATGTTAAATAAAAAAATTATTTAATATATGAATAAAACAACTTTAGAAAGTAAAATTTAATAAAATACTAATAAGATCTATAAAGTAAAGAAACCATTTCAAATGATTCTTTTAAATTAAGAACCACCTCCATCCAAAAGAAAGAAGGGTTGAGAAGGTAGTAGGAGGATGACAGCGAAGAGAAATAGGAAGCTGTGGAGGAAGGAGGCAAGCAGCAAGAAGGTTGGAAGACAGTGGAATAAAAGATATATGGGAGTGAAGAAGGCCAGGACAAGTGTGAGAATTATATCAATGCAACAACTGATTTATTTTTCCTACTTATTCCACAGTAAGTTATTTATGAAATTACTTCAATAAACATTAAAATAAATACTGCTGCAGATATCACACCGTAATACAGAAACAAACATATGCACAAACATTAACACAATGACACAGATATTTTGGACAACAGTCCCCGGAAAAACCCAATGTGGGAAAACTGGTGCAGCAAGGGAGGATTTTAATTATTCAGCAATTCTTCAGTACAACAAAGTGTCAAACTAGCTTACCCAAAGAGAGAAATAATTCTCTAGCACTTCTCCCAATCCCAGCGTCAGCCCGGCTGACCTCTGTGTGGCTCTCAAACCTTATGCGTCAACCCTCAACCTCTTTACGTCACTCACGCAGGCCCAGCTAGTGACTGTGCAGTCTTCTGATGCCTCTACGTCTGCCTGAAAAGCCCTGTGTTTGCCTCTTCTGCCTCAATGCTAATCTCCAGTGGTTGATCCCGCCTCTTTGCTCCGTACTTGCTGCCTCTTGACTGCTTACCAGACCACTGGTTCAATTTCTCAGCTAACCCCGCTCCTGAAATTGAACTGACTAGTCTCCCTCAGTATATTCTCCAAGTGGCCCTCAAGCCTCCTCTTATACTTTTCTCATTGACAAATCAACGGCCGAGATTAAGTCCCTAACCAACGGCTAAGATAAGATCTGGCTTGATCCATGACTTTTGGACCATTCTAACACAGTTTTATATTAATTCACATTAATATTTTATTTTCCCTAAGTTTAGACTTAGGGACTTCATTAAAAATATTAACTATTTTAATATCTCCCAAATTGTTTAGAATCTGCCTAAACCCTTTCTAGGTATTGGAGATCTCATGTGCCTTAGCCTCTCCACCAATTTTTGTGGCTAGAGCACATCCAATGCTACTCGAAATCAACACTCCCTCTTAGCAAAGAATGTGCTCTAGTAATACTCCTCACTGAGTATCACCCTGATCATCCAGCATCTGTGCCTGTGTTGATGCTAAGCCTCCCTGCCCAACATTCTCTGCACTATTGCATCCTATACTGCTGCCCATGGCTCTATTACTGCCACTGCTGCATCTGTATGACAACTCCCTTTGCATCCGTGTTGTTGCTGGTCCTTTCTCCCAACACTGCATCCGCACTGCAACTCCCTCTGCATCCTTGTTGTTATCACTCCCATTTCTGCTACTGACAAGTTCTTTACCATCCCCATCTTTTCCCTGAAGTAGTCAAACTTTGTCCTTCCAAGGGCCTTGGTAATGATGTCGCCACCTATTCTCCTATAGGAGTGTAGCTCAATTGTACAGCTCCTCTTTGGACACAATACCTGACAAAGTGACACCAAATATCAATATGCTTCAACCTATCATGAAACACTGGATTCTCAGAGAGCATGATGCAACTCTGATTATCTCACATGATCCTAGTCGCCTCCATATTCCTTTTGAGTAGGTTCACCAGCAGTTTTCTAAGCCATATGACCTCACACGAAGCTGTGCTTGCCGCCATATATTTTGTCTCAGATGAGCTCAGAGCCACAGACTTTTGTTTCCTACTGCACCAGGAGGTCATTCCTAATCCAATGTTGAAACAGTACCCAAAGGTAATTTTCCGATCCACTAAACTTCTGCCCAATCTGTATCAGTAAATCCACTCAATCTGATATCCTTCTCCTAGTGTACAAGAGTCCATAATCGACTGTTCCCTGTAAATACCTGAGAACATGTTTGGTTGTTTCCCAGTGCACCCTCTTCGGTTCCACCATGAACTGACTGAGGGTGTTGACAACGTAGCAAATGTCTGGCCTGGTATTGACCAAATACATCAGGGACCCTATGAGTTTGCCTGTATAGGGTGGGATCGACATCCTTGTGATCATTGGCGTAGCCATAGGTCTACAATCCTCCATCCCAAATCTTTTCAAGATTTTTATAGCATACCTCTTTTGCCCAAGGAAGATTTCTCCCTTCTGCTGCCAAACTTCCAACCCTAGGGAATAGTGCATTCGTCTCAAATCCTTCAAAAAGAGATCATCCACATACAATACTAAGATTAGCGACTCGTTCTCTACCACCAGATAGTAGAGATTCGGATCCGCATCACTCTTGACAAACCCCATCTTCTGCAAGTAGCCATCTATTTGACTATACCATGCTCTCAGTGCTTGTTTTAGCCCATACAAGGTTTTCTTCAATCTGCATACATGAGACTTCTTCTCATGAGTTTCAAAGCCCTCTGGTTGTTCAATGTATACCTCTTCTTCTATTACTTCGTTCAAAAATGTTGTTTTGACATCCATCTGATGGATCTCCCATCCCATCTGGGCTGCAAGAGATATCACGATCCTAATAGATGTATACCTGGCTACCGGGGAGAAGGTCTCCTCATAGTCAATCCCTTCTTTTTTAGCATACCCCTTAGCCACAAATCTAGCCTTGTATATCTCAACATTGTCATCTACAGTGTATTTGATCTTGTAGATCCATCTTGAACCTACCACTGATCTGTGTTGAGGCCTTAGCACCACCTCCCAGACATCGTTTACCATTATGGAGTTGTATTCCTCTACCATCACATCTAGCCAAACCTGATGTTGAGCTGCCTCCTTGAAACTGGCAGGCTCTCCATCTTGAGCTACTAATGCCTGATATCTATCTGGTTGTTTTTAGCGCACCGATGAAGTCCTCTGCATCTCGCAGAATCTAACAAAGTTCCCTGCTAGTTCTTCATATGCCAGCAAATGCTTTTGTTCACTCCTCCTCATCCTAAGAATCTTCCTATCCTGAGGAAGAATTCTTTACTTATGTTGGTTGAAGAGGCTTAACCAACGGCTCCTCTTTCGACTACTCCTCGGAAGGCATCTTGCGAGATCTTCTAAAAGCCCTGTCCACCATTAACTTTACATCTCGTCGTACTACTACCTTCCTGCTCTCTAGAAGATAGATTTTGTATGCCTTAGTGTTCTCGCTATATCCTACCAGATATCCCTTTAACGCAGTCTGATCCAGCTTCTTCCTCTTTTCTTCGGGTATGCGGCAATATGCTAAACTCCCAAATATCCTCAAATGACTGACTTCAAGTGTCTTCCCTGTCAAGACTTTCTCTAGAGTAATCTTACCCACTGCTCGATGAGGAGTCCTGTTCTGAACATAGACTGTTGTGTTGCATGATTCTGCCCACAGGAATTTTGGCATATCCTAATCATACATCATGGCCCTAGCTGCTTCTACAATAGTCCTGTTCTTTCTTTCTGCTACCCCATTCTGCTTTGGATTATATGGAGTTGTCCACTCTCTTCTGATGCCCTCCTTAATGCAAAAATCAGTGAAGTCCTTATCGACATATTCTCCACCATTATCTGAGCGCAAAACTTTTATTTTCTTCCCAGTCAGATTCTCCACCAAAGCCTTGAACTCCTTGAATCAACAAAAATCCTCATCCTTGGTTTTCAGAAAATAAATCCAAGTTTTTCTTGAGTGGTCATCAATGAAGGTAAGGAAATACTTGGCATCACTGAGAGCTTTGACGGACATATGTCCACAAATATCAAAGTGCATCAATCCTAATACACTCTTGGCCCTGTGTTTGCTCCTAGGAAATGTTGCCTTGGCATACTTTCCTAGGGCATATCCCCTGCATACATCATCTCGTTCCGTACTCGAATCCGGAACTCCTGTTACAGTGCTCCTGAGAATTCTTAGAGCTCCATGGTGCAAGTGACCCATTCTTCTGTGCCATAGTTCGTTCAAGTCCTTGTCTCCATGACTGCCTATTAGTGCCATTGGTGATTCTAGTTGCAATCTATACAGCAAATTACTTTTGATCCCGATCTGCACTTTCTTTTTCCAGCTCAGGTGTTTGGCGTATACCTTCTCCTTGATGAAGTAGACGTCATAGCCCTTGCCTTGTAGTTGTGACACGGAAAGTAAGTTCATCCCCAATCCTGGTACATGCAGCACATTTGTAGCACGAAATCATTCTCCCAATTCTGTTTGAAAAACTATGGTATCCTTCCCTACTGGAGTACACTTTGCCTTGTTCCCTATGGTGATCCAAAAGTTCATCTTCTCTTCTCGATATTCTGAGAAACACTCCCTGATTCCCGTTATATGCCACGAAGCTCCATTGTCTATATACCATACTTCTGATGATGCAGCACTAGTCATACACGCCACTTCTTCTTCTAGCCTGGAAGCCAACATAAAGAAATCGAAATCTCTCTCTTGTGCAATCTTCTGAAAATCTGTGTCCCCTGACATGGATGCCTTTGCATCGTGGTCTCGACCCATAACTGACTTTCCCTTTTTGTCTCTAATTACTCGCTCTGATACCATGTGAAAACTATATCACTGCAGCAACTGATTTATTTTTCCTACTTATTCCACAAGTTATTTATGAAATTACTTCAATAAACATTAAAATAAATATTGTTGCAGATATCACATCGTAATACAGAAACAAACATATGCACAAGCATTAACACATTGACACAGATATTTTTAACAAGAGTCCCCAGAAAAAAACCCAATGTGGGAAAATCGGTGCGGCAAGGGAGGATTTTATTATTCAGCGATTCTTCAGTACAACTCGGTACCAAACTGGCTTACCTACAGAGAGAAATAATCCTCCAGCACTTCTCCCAATCCCAGCGTCAGCCCCTGCTTGACTGTGTCAGCCCTGGGCCTCTCTGCGTCACTCACACAGGCCCAGCTAGTGACTGTGCAGTCTTCTGTTGCCTTTGCATCTGCCTAAAAAGCCTTATGTCTGCCTCTCCTACCTCAACGCTGATCTCCAGTGGTTGGTCCCGCCTCTCTGCTCCGTACTTGCTGCCTCTTGACTGCTTACCAGACCACTGGTTCAATTTCTTAGCTAACCCTGCTCCAGAAATTGAATTGACTAGTCTCTCTCAGTATATTCTCCAACTGACCCTCAAACCTCCTCTTATACTTTTCTCGTTGACAAATCAACACCGAGATTAAGTCCCAAATCAACAGCTAAGATAAGATCTGGCTTGATCCATGACTTTTGGACCATTCTAACACAGGTTTATATTAATTCACATTAATATTTTATTTTCCCTAAGTTTAGACTTAGGGACTTCATTAAAAATATTAATTATTTTAATATCTCCCAAACTGTTTAGAATATGCCCAAACCCTTTCTGGGTATTGGAGATCTCATGTGCCTTAGCCCCTCCACCAATTTTCGTGGCTAGAGCACATCCGATGCTACCCCAAATCAACAAGGAAGGGGGTAATTACAAAGAGGAGGAATTACAGAGAAGGGAAATTACAGAAAGGGGAAAATTCCATGTCACTTATAGAAGGAAGTCTAAGCTTAGTTCTTCTTGAAATTTTGGGCACAAGGGCCAGACTACCTCGAATTTGAAGTACCTTGGAGCTGGTTAATGAAGTTGTGCTCAGTTTGGCAGAGAGGTTTTGGTCGTTTTGGTCGTTTTGGCAATGGGAGTGGGAGCGAGAACCACCAGTAAAACTCTACTAACAGTATATGAATTTCTTGCTAATCCCATTGTCTGAGGAACCATCCTCAATTTGCTCACTATAACAGGACCTCAAATACTACATTGCGTCTTGTTAGCTCCAAGAAAGAGTCGAACTGCTTCAAGGTTAATTTCACACAATTCTGTCTACCAAGGTGTTCACTCTACTCCAGTGAGACATAGTAGTATGCCTCAGAAAATATGCATTACCTCAGGGAGAAATTCAGTTGCCTTACATCAGAAAATCTCGATCTATTGTTGCCTTAAGTCCCAATGTAGTCCAGCCTCAAAAAGAGGCGTCCAAGTGTTGCCCAAGAAGGCCAAGGTACCTCAAGAAGGGTATAGGTCGAGCTTCAGGGATGGCAAGCTGCCTTAGAGATACTACACCAAAAATTCCCAAAATACTTAGCAAATCTACCACAGATTTGGACTATCACAGAGAGTAAATGTATTGAATTTCAACCTTTGAACAGTCCCACGATCTTGACTTGCCACCAAACTTGATAACTCTAGGTAGACAAATTCTTACTTGCCATAACTTAACAAAAGATAAAAGGAATATTTACTAACTAGGATGGAATCTTTCGCCGCTAAAATCAATAGAGGAAAGGGGTCTTAAAATCCTCAAGGCCACAACTCAAGAAAATAGAAGATTTGATCCACAATTGATGATGATTCATTTGATCTAAACTCTTCTCTATTTATGGATTTTTCCATGGGATCCAAAATGTGAGTGGTTGCAGGTGCAACCCCGAATTTTGGGTTTTTTTGCCCCAACGGACCCAACTTTTGCACAATGTTGCCCCAGCATCGGAAAAATTAGGTTCCCATCAATTTGGAGGGAACATTACACACCTACATGGTTAGAGGAACCATTAGTAGTACAAGGGCCGCAATAGGAGGAGGAGAATGTGGCAACACCAGCACCATCCTCTACAGATATAGAAGAGCACAGTTCCATACCCAGCATGTTGACATCGGATGTGCTTTAGGCCTCAAATTTTGCAGGGAGGCTTGGGCACGTGTTCCAAAGAACTCAGAAAGTGGTTTGGGAAATTCCACCTAGAAACAATTTTATTAAAATAATTAATATTTTTAAATGGGACCCTAAGTCTAAACTTAAGATATTAAAAATATTAATGGGTATAAATTTAATTGTGGGTGTAACTTCTAAAAGAAGATGGAGATCAAACCAAAATGAACTGAGCCTTTGATTAGGAGTTAATCTAGGTCGTTGGTTGTCCAACAGAAAGATATAAGAAGAGGCTTGAGAGTCATTTGGAAAACACACCGAGAGATCAAGAGATCGAATTTCTAAAGTGAGAATTTCTCAGGAAGAAATTTTGATCGAGGAGATTTCTTGCAGTTGAGAGGCAGGGATAGTTGGGTTGGAGCATCTTCTCCAGAGCCCAGGATACGCAGTAGAGAGAGGTAGAGAGACACCAAAGGGGTTGACGTTAAGCCAGAAGGGCCCACACAGAGTTTGATGTTGATCCAAAAGGGCTCACGCATAGGTAGCTTAGTTACCCACGCAAAAGTCCGAATTTTGCAGAGGAGCTAACATTCTAAGTTGGGAAGGCTAGAAACTGCTTCAGAAGGCAAGACGTTTCCCAGTTGAGTTGACGCAAAGCCTCAGAGAGCTCCATGTAGGCCCACATAGTTACTGTGCAGAGGCAGCGAAGTTGTAGCCAAGGACAATTGATTCAGTTGCCAGAACAACCAGGATTTGCCGATTAGAGTGAAGTAATCTCACATTTCTTCTCTGCCAATTGTATTTCTCTGTAACTAGATTGTCGAAAGGGCATCCAGAGTTGTATTCAGAAGCTACTGCTTAATAATTAAAAACTCTCAGAGTTGTTGCATCAGTTTTCCCGCATTGGATTTTTCTAGTGACATTTGTCCAAAAATAACAGTGTCTATTGTGTTGTATTTTCTTTCTTGCTCAGTCTCTTGTTTTCGCACAATATTTAAGTGAAGGTTGCAGTGTATGTATTACGATATTTGTCGTAGGAAAATGCAAGTAATTTGTTTAAAGGAATTTAACAAATAGGAGTAATATCATCAGTTGCTGCAGTAGTGGTTCCTGTTGAGGAATTTTCACACAGCAATCATTGTTTGACATTAGGTGCAGGGCTAGGGGCAGGCCTTTCAAACAGCCCATCATCTTTTCTCATAAAAGGGGGATAAGGCACTAATCTTAGATAGCTCGCTACTACTTTCGTCTGCTTTGCCATTGTAAGTTTGGTTTGCTTTGTCATTGTACATATAACTCATGATGATGAGATATATTTATATATGTGATGTTATTTTGTATTGTTTCTTTGCATTTGTGTCCTTGATTAGACAATTCTCAAGGATCAACAGGATTGAGTATCGTCTTTGATGTATCATTTTTATTTGACATCCACTACATCAAATATATCATTGCTTTCTTCATATTTATGTGCCAATGTATTTATTTCATGTTGTTGTTGCTTTATATGTTTAAAAATCTGAAGAAAAAAATAAAATAAATAATAAATAAATTTAAAATTAAATTTAAATTTTTAAATATATTATATATATATATATATATATATATATATATATATATATATATAATATTGCATTTTTTTATGTTTGTTGCGATTTGCCAATTTTTTTCACCAATGTTGCAGAAAAGATGTTTTCAAAACCCTCCTCAATTTTTTGCCGAAGCCAACATTTTTCAACACTGCATTTTTGTTAACACCATGGCAAAGGAGGTCAATCAATACCACCAACATTGAAGGAGTTCAACAATCAATACCACCAACATCAAGGTACATAAAGGGCTTCATGCTCTTGATTAAATGCCAATCCCATACCCTCATACATGATAGAATTAAATGAAAAAGTTGCAATCCTACCAATCCTAAAAAACCGAAAATTGTTAAGTCTATTGAATTTTGAGTGGGATACGAAATTATATTTTCTCCATATGAAGTCTAATAAGGTTGGAACCACTCTCAATCGTCCTGAAACAATAAATTGTAATGTTTAAAATTTAAGTATTACCATTGATTGTCAACATTGTTAGGGTTGAGTCAAGTTTTTTGTTTAGGTTTAGGGTTTAGGAGGGGGGTGTGAAATTTCCTTAATTGCAACAACTGGAATTTAATCTTCTATCTACTAGAGATTATTTGTCTTCAAAAATTAATTACAGCAAATAACAGTTAAATCACTACTGCAATCTTCACAAATAATAACAGGAACTAAGCAATAATGCACACACAAAATAGATGACACCAATATTTTTGGACAAATGTCCCTAGAAAAACCCAATGTGGGGAAAACCGGTTTTGCAAATGAGAGTTTTAACATTAATTCGTCAGCAAAAATTGTGAATTACAATTTGCTTGCCTCTCACTGGCAAAGCTCTGGCAAATATTTTTCACTTCACAAAAATGATATGGAAACACAAAGTGTATTCGGCCTCCTTGTGCAACTCGCACTAGCTCTACAACTCGCACTAGCTGCTCCAAAAATTCGCATTGCCTCTGGGAAAATTGTTTTGCAAGAAAACCTCCCTCTAGCACCTCGTCTGATTAACTTGCACTACCTCCGGGTGATAGATTTAGCACTACAATTGATACGAGCTCCTTTTTCACTCACACTGGCAAACCAGCTACTCACATCGCTGAATTTGGCCTCCTCTTCTACTGATGAAATTGATCTCCTTGCTCTCACTGGAAACTAGAAATCACCAAGAAAAATCCTCCAAAAATCTTCTCCCCAATCTTCTCTATTGAAACACTTCTATTAGTGTCTCTCTTGCTCAAACTGCACCCTTGCTAACTATTGCAACTGGGTAATTCAAACTCCTTGATGTGTCTCCAACTAACCCATCGATTTGCTCTTATAATTTATTGTTGACGAATCAATGGCCATCATCTATGTTGAAAAGTGTAGTGAAGAAGGTCTTCTTCTTGACTTGTGCCTTAATCACGAAAGACCACAAATATTCTTCCTTAGCATGTATGAGTTCCTAGGAAATAGAATGAATCATGAAGCAGTTAACTCATGCACAAGAGTTGGAGGCTCAGTTTTGTTTGTCTCCAAGTGCGAGTTTAATTCTGGAAAAGGATGAGTGAGAGTCTCACTGTCTAATTGAGGTTAGGACGAGTTACAAGAGTCAGTTTGACTCGGTTAACATATCAGTCAAAAGTCCAAGTTGTAAATTTAAACTTGCCAGTTATAGCTAAGTCGAAAAGCATAAAAGGAGGATGAAGGCACCTTTATAGTTCATTCTTGTATGCATAGGTTGTGTGTGTGAGAGCATCTTGCTACCAAAGCATGTAAGGAGCATCCTATACGTAGTTTTGAGAGTAGAGAATTTCCTTGTGTTGTGCGCTAGGATTTAGAGAGAAATTCCTAAATAATAGGGTCTTAGGTTTGCGCTAGGATATAGGGATTCCAACG
Source organism: Pinus taeda (assembly GCA_000404065.3). Lineage (NCBI taxonomy): Eukaryota > Viridiplantae > Streptophyta > Pinopsida > Pinales > Pinaceae > Pinus > Pinus taeda. The sequence goes on along the minus strand of APFE030827317.1, from coordinate 471,587 downwards.
CTAAGGAATAGGAGCCAGATTCCACAAGGAAAGAGGAGTTTGATCATAGGTTCTTGCAAGGAGTTTTAGCTAAGTACTAGCAGAGAGAACACTTGTGTTTTTTTATTGAAATAGTTTGTAAAGAAATCTAATTGCTCAGCAATTTTTCTCAATAAAATCTACAGGAAGTAAAGGGTTTTCCGAGTTGGGTTGCCTAGAGAGTTTTTGTGTCTCGTGTAATTGTGTCTTTATCTCTGTGTGAAATTCCGTGGCTTCTATTCTTGAGAAATTATGTGTCTTGGTGAAAAGAAAAGTAGTTTCAGATTCTTCATTCAAGCATCAAGCAAAAGTTTAAGGAAATTCAACAATCTAATCACAATCGATGGCTAAGATTATCTTGACCCCATCAAGTGACTTCCAGAAGTCTCTAGAGCAAAATCGATTTACCTCAATTAATCTTATTTAATTAACCAATTTTCCTAAGCTAGACTCAGCAAAATATTAATAATTGGCTAATTAATCTAATTAAGGCATTTTCCTTGGAAACTTTTTCTGGGTCTTGGAGATAATTATCCTCCTGTGTTTCTTAGCCTCATAGACACCATAAATACTAGAACACTTATCCATTACTACCAAAAACTAACACTCCTTCTTAGCAAGGAAGGTGTTCTCGACTACTCCCATCTTATCCCTGAAGTAGACAAACTTTGCCTTACCCAAGACCTTCATAAGAATCTCTGCAACATGTTGATCTGTGGGAAGATATTGTAGCCGAACTAATCCATGTTGTACACAATCTCTGATAAAGTGGTATATGATGTCGATATGCTACAACCTATCATGGAACACTGGATTCTCAAAGAGCTTGATGAAACTTTGATTATCACAAGAAATATTGGTTGAATCTAACCGTTGACCAAACAATCCCATTAGCAGTGTCCAAAGCCAAATAGCTTCACATGTGGCCATGCTCACAGCCATGTATTCTGCCTCTGCAGAACTCGGTGCCATGGACTTTTGCTTCTTGTTGCACCAACAAACAACCCCTAATCCACTATTGAAGCAGCACCCTAAGGTGCTCTTCCGATCCACTGAACTACCTATCTAGTCTGCATCTGTATAACCCATCAAATTGACACCATCACCTCGAGTATATCTCAGACTATACTTGACTATACCTTGTAGATACCTCAATATATGTCTCGTTGTTGTCCAATGTACTCTCTTTGGCTCCACCATGAACTGACTGAGAGTGCTGACTGCAAAACAAATGTCTAGCCTTGTGTTGACCAGATACATGAGAGATCCAATGAGCTACCTATACAAGGTTGGCTCCACTGTCGCATCCTCTAATGCGTCTATCTTCCTCCAATTGGTAATCATAGGCATAGAAATGGGTCTATAGTCCTACATACTAAACCTCTTAAGGATCTCCATAATATATCTCCCTTGCCCAAGGAAAATATCCCCATCTGTTTGCCATGCCTCCAACCCTAGGAAATAATGCATCAGTCCCAAATCCTTCATCTCGAACTCGGCTGCCAAGTCCCTCTTGCAGTCCTTTATGATCCCTAATGACCCTGTCAAAAAGAGATCATCCACATACAATACTAGGCTGAGTGGCTCACCTCCTACCATCATATAGTAGAAGCTGGAAATACCTCGCTCTTCACGAAGTAGCTGCCAATTTGACCATACCTTGCCCTGGGAACTTGCTTGAGTCTGTATAGTGCCCTCTTCAACCTAAAAACATGTGTATCTTTCCCATGCGTCTCAAAACCCTCTAGTTGTTCAATATACAACTCATCTTCTATCACCTCATTCAAGAAAGTTGTCTTAACGTTCATCAGGTGAATCTACCATCCCATCTATGCCGCTAATGAGATTACTGCCCTGATAGAAGTGTAAGTGGCAGTTGGCCCCTGAAGCAAACGTCTCCTCGTAGTCTATGCCTTCCTTTTGCGCATAACCCTTGGCCACGAACCTAGCCTTATATTTCTCCACACTACCATCTACAGCGTACTTGATCTTGTAGATCCATCGAGAGCCAACTACTGACCCGTCCACTGGTTTAGGCACAACCTCCCACACATCATTGAGAATGATGGAGTTATATTCCTCCACCATCACATCTTGCCACAGCTGATGTTGTGGAGCCTCCTGATAACTGGAAGGCTCTCTTTCAATGACCTCTGTCACCAACGCCTAGTACCTGTCTAGCTGTCTGCGCTCTATGGTGCTCGCCCTAGGATTTCCCATGAACTCTTGTGCATCCTTCAATGTCTGAAGCACCTCTCTACTTCTTCTTCCACTAGTGCTTGTTGGAGCTTCTTGCTCCTAATCCTACCCCTGTTGCTTTGTTTGTTGTGAACTCGCTAGACCATCAGTACTTGAGCTAGGGCTCATACTAGTAACTAGTGCTCTATTGCTGGTGAACCCTTGGAGCTTCTACTGGCCCACTTTGATCATTTGTAGGCAACTCACGAGATCTCCTAAAGGATTTCTCCTCCTGGAACTCCACGTCTTGTCTCACGATGATCCTTCTGCTACCAGGAATGTAGATCTTGTATGCCTTGGACGCTTCGTTGTACCCAACAAAATAGCCCTTCTCTGCAGCCTGATCCAATTTGGGGCATTTGTCATCTAGCATGTGACAATAAGCGATATTACCAAAGATTTTGAAGCGTACAACCTTTGGCTTCTTTCCTATAAAAGCCTCTTCTGCGTCATCTTCCCCAACATTCTGTGAGGAACCCTATTCTGAATGTACATTGTTGTACTACATGTCTCTGACCATAGAAACTTGGGCATATCCTAGTCATATAACAATGCCCTCGCTATCCCAACTATCGTCCTGTTCTTTTGTTCAGTGACCCCATTCTGTTGTGGGTTGTATGGAGTTGTCCACTCTCTCTTGGTACCCTCCTTCACATAGATCCCCATGAAGGCCTTATGTATATACTTGTCTCCATTGTTTGTCCAAGGTACCTTGATCTTTGTGCCTGTCATATTCTCCACAAGAGCCTTAAACTCTTGGAAATGACTAAAGACCTTGTCTTTCATCTTCAGGAAATAGATCCAAGATTTCGTGGAGTAGTCATTGATGAAGGTTATGACGTACTCATAGCCCCTAAGAGATCTAATAGACAACGAGCCACAAATATCTGAGTGTATTAACTGAAGCACACCACTGGCTCTATTGTCGCTCCTTGGGAATGCAACTTTCGCGAATTTCCAAAGCACACACCCTCTACACACATCGTCATGTTCCGTGCTCAATTCTGGAACTCCTATCACAATCTCCCTGAGCAATCTAAGTGCTCCATGATGAATGTGCCCCATCCTCCTATGCCATAGTTCACCCAAATCTTTGCTACCGCTATAGTTGTTGCTAATCAATGCCTTTGGAAAATCAAACTACAACTTGAATAGCTTGTTGCTTAAAACCCCAACCTGTTTGACCTTCTTCCAACTCTAGTGTTTGATGTACACCTTCTGCCCCACGAAGTAAACAACATATCCCTTATCCTATAGTGCAGAAACTGAAATCAGGTTCATGCCTAAACTTGGCACATGCAACAAATCTATAACAATGTTGCTCTTGCCTGACTCCCTCTAGGTGTTGATGGTACCTCTCCCAACTGGAGTACATTTAGTCTTGTTTCCCATCTATATTTGGAAGTCTGTCTCGTCTTCCTTATAACTGCTGAAATATTCTCTAACTCCCATCATATGTGTTGAAACTTGACGCTCCACTATCAATATACCAAACCCCTGTGGATGTAGAGCTAGAGAGGCAAACTATGAGAGCGAATTCATCCTCCAGCTTGGAAGACAATTCCTCAATGTCTGTCGAAGTTGTTGTCTGCTTCCCCTTCTTTTCCTTCTTCCAATTAGGACATTGGCTGACATAGTGTCCTAGCTAACTGAAACAAAAGCACTCGATTTTACTCAATTCCTTCTTCTTATCTCCTTTGTGATCTGATCCCTTACTGGAACCCTTCACTGCCTTCCCTTTTCCTGCTAGGGCTACATTCTCCTGCTCCTTCTCAACCTTCGAAGTTTTGTCGTTGTTGTTGCTACTGCCATTGTCTAAGTTGAGCCTAAGCTCCTCCTTAGTGAAGTCACTCCATAAGAAATCCCAACCTGGTAGTGTATCTCGCCCATTGATCACTTGACAAACATATTCCATTCCTTGGAAAACCCATTCAGTGCTATTCGCACTAGCTCGTCATCGCTTGACTTATCTCCAACTGCAGCCAATTCATCTTTTGCAAGTCGAACCCTAGTAAGATATGATACTGCATCTTCATCCTTCTGCATCTTGATGGTCCTCCACTTTTCTCAAAGAATCAATTTCATATTTTGTGTAGGATTTTGGTACAGATTGACAATCGCGTCCCACATCTACTTCACTTTGTCCTTCTATGTGATATGCGAAACAATATGGTCCTTGACTCCATAAAGGATAATCCTCTTAGCTTCGACATTCTCCTTTTATAGGTTGTCAGTTGTTGTGGATCTGTTGGTATGGCAATAGTACTCTTCGCATACTCCTTCAATCCATAGTACATACTCATCCAATAGGAATGTCATTTTGGCTTTCCACAGGAGGCTCCATCCAATCTATCCTGATCTCTCAAACTTGTTGCGTCCATCTCTAGTAATCTAGAAATATAGTGAAACCCAAATATAAATATCGAGAAAAAAATTGGGTTATAAACCTTTAGTATTTCTCTTCCTGTGCCCTATATTGATTTACTTGTGAAATTTCCTTAAATTGCAGTAACTAGAATTTTATTCTTCTAACTAATTAATTATGCAGTTTATTTGTTACAGCAAATAACAAATAAATCACACTGCAATTCTTCATAACAAAATTACGCTACGGAAAATAAACTGGAGCTGAGAAAATAGATACACACACAAAATAAAAATTGACTCCAGTATTTTTGGACAAATGTCCCCAAAAAAACTTCGAAGGGAAAATTGATGCAGTGGATGAGGGTTTATTTTATTATTATGCAACAGCAAAATCTGAGTACAATAATCTGGATTCCCAAACTGGCAATCATCCAACAAAATCTCAGCAAAATAATTTGGAGAAAATTTCTCCCTTCTACAAAATCATTGAGCCTCACTCTGGCTTGCTCGCACTCCTGCCCTGCACAGTTCGTATGGCCTCTGGAACTGCTCCAAAACTGGTTGTCTAGCCTTCTCCTACCACTGAAAAATTTCACTTTGCCTTCCAGAATGACTTTCCGGACTCCGCCCGCTAATCCAACCTCTTCCTGGCAATTCGCTATGCTAATATGGCTAACTCGCACCACCTAGACGGCTTCTCTACATAATTGTTTCAACCTCCTCTCTGATGGCTTTCCAGCACTTGAAATCACTGGGAAATTCCTCCAAAATTTCTCTCTGTTTCTCCCTCTTGCTTCTGCTTTCCTTCTGGCTCGAACTCTACAACTGGATAGCTCGATCTGCCAAGGAACTCACTCTCCCTGTGTCTCACAACTGTATCTATCATCAACCCCATCGATCTGCTCTTATAATCTCCCGTTGGATCATCAACAACCATAATTAAATCATTATCAATGACTAAGATCATCTCAAACTCGATATGTGTGAGGTTCTAGAGCTTTCTCAACTTTCCTTAATTAATTCCTATTAATTAACCAGTTTTCCTAAGTTAGACTTAGGAAAAATTTAAATGATGGTTAATTAATTTAATTAAGGCATTTTGCAAGCTTATCTTGCAAAACCTTTTCTGGGATTTGAAGATCTTGTGTTCCTTAATCTCTTGGACACAAACCGAGACTAGAACACCTATCCGATGTAACAAAAATTAACACTCCCTTAGCGAGGAAGGTATTCTCTCCCATAACATCTTCCCTCACGCTACTGATGTCTACCAACTCTGCCTGCACTACATCTAATCTCATATTGTTGTTGTTGTTGTTGCAGCGACTGCAACTGAGAACTGACTTTAACTACAATCCTCTATTGGCTCTGCAATTGTCTCCTAAGACTTTGACTACAATTAGTTTTTGCAACTATCTACTAAGTAACTATCTGCGCCCAACTATCTCTGCACCCCTCAAATAATTGACTGCAACTAGTCTTTGCAACTGTCCCTCAAGATCTGACTGCGCCTACTGACACCGATCCTCCTACTACTGAAAATTGTGGGCCCCTGTAGCCAAGGTGATGATCCATGAGGAAACATCTATCTGATGTTGTCTATATGTTTTCCTCCTTGGACCCTACCAATCCAACAACTTTGAAGTACCAAGCTCCACCTTCTTCTGGAGGTATTGTCTCTATCAATGCAAATTCCTCCAACCTTGAGGTTAACTTATCGATATTTGTCGAAGTTGTGGTCTACTATTCCCCCTTCTTGTCCTTCCTTTTCTTGGGACGATGAATGTTGTAGAGACCAAGCTCACCACACCTGAAGAATTTGATCTTCGACAGATCCTTCTTCTTTTTCTCTTCTCCCCTTGAGCTTTGTCGCTGACTCGGACCTTTCTTCCCCTTCCCTTTACTAGCAAGGGAAACGTTCTCTTCCTCCTTCTCAACCTTTAATCCTTTGCTATTGTTGTTGGTGTCGCCCTAGACTAAACTGAGCCTAAGCTCCTCTTGTATGAAATCACTCCATAAGTGTTCCCAATCAGGCATTTTGTCTCGTCCAATAATTCCCTGAACAAATGTGGCCCATTCTTTGGTAAACCCATTTAGTGTTATTCGCACAAGTTCACTGTCCTATGGTTTCTCACCTACAGCTGCTAGCTCATCTCGGACATCACGAATTTGGTGAGATACGGAGTTACGCCTTCACCCTTCATCATCATTATGGTCCTCGTCTTCTCCTTGAGAACCATTTTCCGATTCTCAGATGGATCCTAGTATAACTTCACAACAGCACGCCACATGTCATTTGTTGTTTCTTTTTCTGCAATATGTGGAATAATATGATCTCAAACCCCATCCAAGACCATCCTATTTGCTTTGGCCATATCCTTCCTATACTCGAGGAACTAGATAGACTCTGCCGGTACAGCTACAACTATTGTCACAAACTCCTTCAAGCCCAAGCTCATCCAACAGAAATAACATCTTAGCCTTCCAGATACCAAAGTTTGAGGTTTCGTCAAGTCTATCCTGATCTCTGAGACTTGTAGTCATCTCTGTGAAACTCAAAAAATTAGAAAATAGACAAGAATCTCCTCTATTTCCTGCTCAACCTCTTTCTGCTACTCGCACTCCCTTAGGAATGCACAGATCTACTTTTGTTTGCCTCTGGAAGTCCTTCTTCGGCTCTCACACTACCTGCGACACCTCAATTAGGCAACTCGCTCAGCCTTTCGGAAATCTTTCCAGAATCTGGCACATGATCTGCTACTCCTAAAGCTCGCACTGGCTAATTGCAAAACTACTACAGCCAACTGCAACTGGAAATCTTGGATCTCCTCCTGAAAACTGGATTTGGAAACCCTATGAGAAATTCTGGAAATTTCTCTTCCTTTGTGTGCTTTTCTCTTCCACCTAGCGTTGATCTGTTGCTGCAAAATTTTGTTGCAAATCAACTGCGCCCATATCTACTCAATGAATTGATTGATTTGCTCACCGGAACCATCTATCCAGCAAATCCACAACCTGCAAATCTCTACTCCTGAGGCTAATCAAATTTTCCTCCTGCCTGGAACTGGAAATTACCCTTTGCCTCTGCAAATTCACACTCCCTGGTGGCTTGCGCAAATCTAAGAAATTTGTGCTCAAAACTCCCGTTGAACCTACACAATTTCTCCTCGCTATTGAGTCTCTGATCTGATCTTCAATGTTCATATACCATGTGAAATTTTCTTAAATTGCAGTCACTGGAATTTTATTCTTCTAACTGATTAATTATGCAGTTTATTTGTTACGGCAAATAACGAATAAAACACACCGCAATTCTTCACAATAAAATTACGCTACGTTAAATAAACTAGAAATGAGAAAATAGATGCACACACACAATAATAATGACACCAATATTTTTGGACAAACGTCCCAAGAAAAACCCCGAAGGGAAAATCGGTGCAGTAGATGAGGTTCTATTTTATTAATATTCAACAACAAAATCTGAGTGCACTAATCTGGATGCCCAAACTGGCAATCCTACAACAAAATCTAGGAAAAATAGTTTGGAGAAAATTTCTCCCTCTTGCAAAATCATTGAGCCTCCCTCTAGCATAATCGCACTCTTGGCTTGCACAGTTCGTACGACCTCTGGAACTACTCCAAAACTGGTCATTTGGCCTTCTCCTACCATTGGAAAATTTCGCTCTACTAGTCTGGCTAACTCGCACTACCTGGACGGCTTCTCTGCAGAATTATTTCGACCTCCTCACTGCTAGCTTTCCGACACTGAAAATCACTAGGAAGTAATTTCTCTTTGTTGCTCCCTCTTGCTTCTACTTTCCTTCTGGCTCTAACTCTGCAACTGGATAGCTTGATCTGCCAAGGAACTCACTCTCCCTGTGTCTCACAACTGTATCGGTCTCCAACCCCATCGATCTACTCTTATAATCTCTCGTTGGATCATCAACGACCATAATTAAATCGTTATAAATGACTAAGATCGTCTCAAACTCAATCTGTGTGAGTTTCTAGAGCTTTCTCAACTTTCCTTAATTAATTCCTATTAATCAACCAATTTTCCTAAGTTAGACTTAGGAAAAATTTAAATGATAGTTAATTAATTTAATTAAGGCATTTTGCAAGCTTATCTCGCAAAACCTTTTCTAGGATTTGAAGACCTCGTGTTCCTTGGTCTCTTGGACACAAACCGAGACTAGAACACCTATCTGATGTTACAAAAATTAACACTCCCTTAGCGAGGAAGGTATTCTCTCCCATAACATCTTCCCTCACGTTGTTGATATCTGACATCTGTAACAACCCGTCACTGTCCACCAAGCTACTGTGCATACTTTGATTCATCTGCTAGCCCTGTTGTTGAACCACTCTGCATCTGCGCTACTGCTAACACTACACTGTGCCACCCTAAACTGTTGCCAACTTTGCCTGCACTGCATCTGATCTCATGTTGTTGTTATTGTTGTTGCAACTACTGCAACTGAGAACTGATCTATTGATCCACTGTGTTCCTCTATTGGCTCTGCAATTGTCTCCTGAGTCTTTGACTGCAACTAGTTTTTGCAACTGTCTACTAAGTAACTATCTGTGCCCAACTGTCTCTGCACCCCTCAAATATTGACAGCAACTAGTCTCTGCAACTGTCCCTCAAGATCTTACTGCGCCTACTGACATTGATCCTCCTACCACTGAAAATTGTGGGCCCCTGTAGCCAAGGTGATGATGCATCTTCCCAAGAAAGCAAGCAACTCGATCTATCTGAGGAAAGAAAAGAAGTCTAAGGCAAGCAAAGAGGATTGAGGCAAGCGAATAAGGTTTGAGGCAAGCAAAGAAGATCTAAGGCATGCGTACAAGATTTGAGGCAAGCGGAGATAAATAAGGCACGAGTTTTTGAGGTAATCAAAAGTTGCAGGATAGAAAACTTGAAGTGCAAAAGAACGAGTTGCAAGATCGAAAACTTGAAGTGCAAAAGACGAGTTGCAGGACTGAGACCTTTGAGTACCAGAAAGATGAGTTGCAAGACTGAATTCATTGGGTGCAGGAGCAGGCCGAAGTTTTGGCCCTAGCAGACCTAATCAAATCAAGTTCAGTGGCAGGCTTATGACTTGACTGACTTGATTAGGAGGCAGTGGACCAAGTTTAACCAAGCATTCTTAATGACTAAATGATCTAGGTGTGTCTCTAATTGAACTGGAGAATTTCTCTAAGAAAAAAGGTTGTTGGGTTCTTCCCCATGTGGGTTTTCCCAGGTAAACTCTTGTCTTCTTTGTTTGGCTGTCTTTTCATAATTCTACTATCATAAATGTTATATTGTTGATGTTTTCATTATAATTGCTTAATAATGGAATAATGGATAAGAATGTGAAAAAGAACTAAATCATTAGAAGTAATTATGAGTATAGAAGACCCTATGAAAAATCAACATGAATGAGTCCTTCGTGTTGCAGAACTATTCACTTCTTCCACTATTTCAAAAGATCCAAAACAGGGCAGAAGATTTCTCTTGCATTACTTTCGATCATGTGCACACAAATAGGAACCGAGAAGTGGATAGACTCTCAAAAGCTGGTCTGGAACTGGACCAAGGCATATGCAAAGTTACAGAAAAAACCCAGGCTGTACTCTCAAAATATTTTCACAACGACTATAATAATGAACAGCTGTTTTTTTCTTCATGTCTATATACCTTATGTTACATAGCTGAAGTTGATTGCCAAACTGTAGAGTTGAACAGAACTTTAAAAGTTATTTTATGTTGTGTATCTCGAACATTATCAGCAGCTCTGAAAGCTGGTCACTTTGGTAACTGTTCGCGGTATCTTTTTCTCTTTTGATGGGGCTGGTGGACAACCAGTTTTGGGCTTATGGCCAGCAGAATGCCGATAGCATTTACAAATGTAATTTTGTTCTTGGCAAAAAACATGTATATATACACCATTAAACCTGTGGGATTTGCTGTCTGCATATCTTCCTAGCGTAATCAATTTGAGCTACAGAAGAGTAACAGCCTATAAAAAAAAATAAAGAAAAATATAAAACATCCGTATCTGTTATGCCCAAACCTGGACTCCTTCCACATCTGCAACATTCCCACAGAGCGTATGCACAGTTCCAACAGCAACATGGCCAGGTATTATTGGATACACAACAGTATTGAGACGCCCATGCCTGAGATGAACATCTGTTCCACAGACTTCCCCCAGAATCGTGGTGAGAAGAACAGAACCCATCTCCATATCATCCACATTGACCACATTCTCCTCGATCCTGACAGACCCGTCTCTCTCCAAAACCACACATTGATTGGATATGTTTCTATCATTCCCAAACTCCATACTCGTATATCAATGAATGGAATGCAATCAGCTTATGACTCAGCGCCCACGGATCCCACAATGGTTTTCAGCGTAGGGAGGGTAGGGAAAGCGTCTGGAAAAAGAAAGTACAAATGAGAAGATGACCAATCCAGCGCCAGTAGAACTGCACATCAACCTAAGAGATGCACGGGCAACAAGTGACACGAACAACATGCAAAAAAGATTGCGAATTGTATAAAGTTTTGATTGCGATGGAGCTTTTAGCAATTAAATTGAAGTTTAAAAGGCATGACATTGGAAAGCTCTTTTATACAAAAACACTCTTAAATGTGGCCATTGATATGTGTAAAATGTTGGAAGGCTATTAAAACACTCTTAAATGCGGCCAAAGGATATGTGAAATAAATTGTGATCACCGAAATAGATACTCATATTATTATTTTTATTCTTGTTTTTGTAATTTGTAGTTTCCATAGACATCATAGGAAATGAAATAAAATGATATGATATTTTAATGTTTACGAGACTAAAAATAGTCTATAGGACTATTGGTTCCTTGTTTTTCATCTTTTGCAATTTAATTTTTTTTTTATTCAAATTGATGATGAGCTAGCCCAACCTTCCAACAATCCCTTCACTGAAAAAACAATGCCAAGAAATTGATGCTAACATATTCCCATAACTTTCTCTCATGTCTTTGAAGGCGTCACATTCTAAAATTAAATGTTTTTTGGACTCCACTGCCCTAGACATGCAAAATGTACACACTCGTTCTTCCCAAGTTTCTTTAGGCCTTTTCCACCATCCTGTTTCACATCGAAGTTGATGCAAATTGGTTCTTAATTGAGCAATAAGAACATTTGCCCTCCACGGAATGCTAACTCCAATGAACGTTTTTTGTTGTAGATCACACATAGGGTTGAATTCCTCAATGTAATATTTCTTGTTTCTACCCAACTCTTTTCCCCATGCCCGTTTATGAAACTTTTTTATAACAAAATTCTTTAGATCTTTGCTATTTATGGGACATGCATTGAGGTAGATATTCCATTTTTGCATCCATGTGTGGTTTTGTCTCATCCATGTTTTCTTTTTTTCGCTCATGCCTTCATTCAAGATAAAATTAGGCCATCTACCTACTCCCATTTGCTCAATTCTTTTTAGATATCTTATGAGTCGCACCACAGCAATTGCTTTGATGGGAGTTACTCCTATTTCACTTAGCATTATCTCATAAGGTACCGAACTTTTTATTTTGAACTTGCCATGATCAAGCGTTTTTGGATTTTCTCAATTTGTTTCCATTTTGAGACGAGGGTGTTGTTAGCCCACAATTCACACCCATATAGCGTCACTGGACAAACTAGGAGTCCAACAAGTACTTTAATGGTTTTCCAATCCCATAACTCTATCTCTCTACATATGTTTTGAAGAGCATATAATGCTTTCCACCCTCCTAAAATTCTCTTCTTTCTGCAGTCCTCCCAATTAAGTTTGTTGTTGAAATCAATCCTAAGGTACTTGTACTCATTTAATTTTTCAAGAATGTTGCCTTCAAAGAAGAACGTATGTTGGCTTTGCTTCCTTTTGTTAGAGAAAGTCATTATTTTGGTCTTGCTAGTATTGACTTGCATCCTCACTACTCTACAAAAATGCTCAAGGGCATATAGGTGTGTCTGCAATCCATGGGTTGATTTAGAAATCAAAATAAAATCATCAGCATATAAAAGAAGCTTTATCATAAACTCCCCCAACCAAATACCATCTCCACCTTGCAGATTTAGCCACTCTTCCAATTTATCATTATATAAACCAAAAAGAGTAGGGGATAGAGGGCAACCTTGCTTGACTCTAATGTCACTTCTAAATCTTTCTAAAATACTCACTGAGGTTCTAATTTTGACTTTCACCTCTTTATAAAGTCTATGGACAATGGCTCTATAATGCAAAGGAATTTCAAGTTCTTCAATTCTATGCCACAACTTATCTCTAGGGACTGTGCCAAATGCCTTTCTGAAGTCAACAAAGCAGCAAAATACTTATTCTTTGTCCTCCCAAACCTTTTCAATAATGTGCCTCAACATAATACCATGATCCATTGTAGAATGTTTCTGCCTAAAACCCGCTTGTCATTTTTCCCTCTTTTCTTTTACTTTTGCCCACTTACTAATTCTATTTTCTACCATGTTGCCAAAAAGATTTACAAACAAGGGATTAATCATGATGGTTCTATAGTTGGAAGGATTATTAATGTCTCCACTTTTAAAAGGGGTATTGTTAGGCTAGTTGTCCAGTCTCTTGGGAATCCTTGTTGAATGATGGTGTTGAATATTTCCATGATGTGTGGTGCAAGAGTGTTCATTCCCCATTTTAGATACTATGCTTGAAGTTCAACCAAGTCCTTTGTCTTTCCTATTTTCAGCTTCTTAATTCCAATCTCCATCTCTTGTAATGTGAATATATTTATAGTTGTGTTGATCCTAGGGGGAGGCTCCGCCTCTAATTCTTTCTCATAGAGTTGTCTTACATATTCAAACCATTGATTGGCTATAATATTATTTTTTATTTTCTTCTTCCTTGGTTGAAGTTCCTGCTAAAAAATCTTTGGGTTATTTCTTGCCTAGATATATTAACTCTTCTCACCTTGTTTGCATGAACTCATCTTTTTTCCTCTTTACTATCTGCTTATATAACTTTGCATTCATCTTCTCCTTGCCTGCATTTTTCAAGGTTCTCCTTGCCATTTTGCATTCCTCAATCAATTATTTGGTGTTACAATCATATAATTATTACTATCACTCTCGCACTTACTTTGTATTTACTAAATATATTAGCATAGATCTATCTTAACTCCAGGTCTATCAAGCGCCAAAAGGGATCAAATCTTTCGAAGTGCAAACAAAATTTGAGGAAATGTTTGCACCTCAAGAGATTTGATCCCGTCGGCACTCAATAGATATGGAGTTAAGATGGATCTAGGATGGTTTGATATATATATATATATATATATTATATATATATATATATATATATATATATATTATATATATATATATAGATATAGATATAGATATAGATATAGATATAGATATAGATATAGATATAGATATATATAAGCTTGCTAATTAAAGCAGTGATCTGAAAGTGGAAAAGGTGAATTTTGCCTCTCTTTCCAAAATCAAATAAAATAAAACTAAGGATCGTGTAAACACTTTGCAAGCATGAAAAATTGGCCTTGAAACAATTGATGCATACAAAAGAGTAAAACAAAGGATTTGTTAACGTAGTTCACCCCTCCTGGGCTACATCTCTGGGCCTGTCAACATGACTAAACCACTCATATATTCAGTATCAATGGAGTACATAAACAAGTGCTACAACAAATATGTGGTTATTACCCCTCATGGGTAATGTTCTCCTACTAAGAACTCTCACAATAACATCAACTCAAAGCATCTACTATAAAAATGACAAAACACCAACTGAAATGAGTTAAAACAAGCATGTGAACACCTTAATTCCACATTAAAGTACATACACAAAACTTCATAATAAAATAAGTTGAATTGGAGTTGAACCTTGTTGGTTTCAACTGCTATAGTAGCCTTTTGAAATTGAGAATACCCCTACAAGGTCTTCTCCATGTCTAAATAGCCTCCAGAACTGCTTCCAAACTCTAATTGATCCATATACCTTTAGTCTCAAACATGAAAAAAACTATATATATATATATATATATATATCTGTGTGTGTGTGTGTGTGTGTGTGTGTGTGTGTGTGAGTGTGCTCTAATCAGAAAACAGAGGTTACCAATGGATTTAGAACATCCAAAAACCCCTAAGAAGCCTCTTTCTGAGCTCAATTTGGATAAAAACTCCAAAATCTATGAGCTTCTTGCTCCTCCATGAATTTAACTGCCAATTGTCCTACAAATTTGCCTGTCTGTCCATCGGTTCTACAATTTCGCCCTGAATTTCGCTAACTGGGTGACAAATTGGCAAAAAAACGATTGAATCTATGGAACAGTTAGTTTGGCTAATGACCCCTGTGCGCACACTAGTGGTCATAAGGTCCCCTTTCCTGCGCCCCATGGTCTCCAACACTCGGTCATTTGAGTTTACATATGGCATGTGGTCGGCGCTTAACGTTGACCCCCTTACCTTCGCTTCATCCCTAGTCACCTTGTCTGCCACATGCCTTGTGGCTAGCCCCTCAAGGTTGGCACTCTCCTCTTCCACCCTCGGTTCCCGACCTTGGGATGTATGGCAATGTTTTATGGAGGGGGCGGGCCTAAGCTGTGACCCCTTACCACTAATCTTTTGCCATATAAACTTTAAATAACGTTTTGCTTCAAGGACTTAACAACAAAGCCTTGTGGCCTAGTGGTAAGACCATGCGCTTATGGGGATCAGGATCTGTGTTTGAACCCGACAGTTGTTGTTCAGACCCTTAACAAATTTTGGTGGCCCCATGTTGCTACGTGGCGGCCTCTGGTTGGCCACTTAAACAACCCATCAACAAATGAAAATATACCATGTCAACACAATCTGGGCCTACCACGTGTCGATCTGCCATTGCCTCTTGAAGCCCAATCACCCTGCCCAGTCAGATGTATGGACTGCTCACTGGGCATCCCTACAACTCAAAATCCCAAAAATTTGCATATTTCCCAAAACGATTAGAACGCGATTCTAGGAGCATACGATGTCAGATTTGAGTGAAATGAGATGCGTTGGATTCAGATCATCGAGATCTTTGATTTCACGCTAGTTTCAATAAGTTTTGAGCACTTTAATTTTTTATTTCCTAATCACTCCTCCACACTAGGAACTTTTGGACTCCAAAAATTTACTTCCCTATTCCATATGAAGAGTCTGGAACTCATAAATACCTAAAACTCAATTCCAATTACAAAATTTTCAATTGGTTCCCTTCAAGGCCCAATTGGGGCACTTCACTTATCATCCTCATGAAGACCTATTGTCCTATCAAGAATCGAGCCAACTTTCCTATTATTGTTACAGGAACAAAATATCGATGAGTGGAATCTAAACATTCTTTTTAATCTCATCCTTTCAGGCTCTAGAACACTTCATCTTGAAGTAAAAATTTGTTGAAGACAAACTTGATTTCATCTTGGAATTCAGAGGCAAAATAAATATGCTTTAGCATCCTCAAACTGAGCTTGTATACTGCTACAAAAATTTTCACTGACAACATTGGCCTTGCCTACAAACACAATCATCTTATATAATCTCGAAAACAAAGATTTTATTTCACACAAGATTCATCTTGAATACTTGTATCAGTGAATCATAAGACAACTTGTAGACAATATTGAACGGCAAACTTTCTATATTCACTAAAAAGTCCTGAACATGTGGACTTATAAAAAGTAAATACATACATAAAATGAAAACAACTTCTTGTTGATCATAGTGACACTAATGTTCACTTTACAAAGTACCCAAAGGTAATTTCAACAAGTATCTACAAACAATTTACAAGACAATTGTACAAAATGTCTATCCATGTCTCGCCTCTCCTGTTTAGGTTCTCTTCTTGCAAAAAAAAATTGCCATGTTTGATGCCTAGAATTTCATTCATTCTTTTAACCATTACTAGGCATTTCTCGCACACAGCTACACAATGGTCAGCAGCATTACAAAAAGTACGAGGATATTGGTTCCATAGGTATTCAAAATTTACATGCATTGGAATGTTATACCTTTCTCTGGAGTTGCAACTCTGATGGTTGTCGCAAGGTGGTGACATCTCATGCTCAGATGTTTGATGTCCTTCAAGCCTTTTGGAGCATTCTCCAAACTCCCTTTGATTGTATCCCAATCCTGAGTACTTTGGCCTTTCCTCAACCATAACCGAATTGGTAATGCCTTGACCATTCTTGCCAAGACCTACACCTTCATGTCCCATCTTGGAGAGAAACCTCATACCTATACCCTTGGTATGTTGATCAAATGCCACAAAAGATTTTATTGTATAAATGAATCGAAGGAGTTGCACTTGAGATATTGATTACCTCTTTAAATTTGTTATGCATCCTTTTTGCTCTTGATGATGACGATGGTGGCCAACTTGTCGATGAAGCTAACCATCCACTCTTGTTCACTAGCATAGGATGTGCTTCTTCGAGATGCTTGAAAAAATCACATGCATCATCTTCTACATATGGTCCAAAACCACTTTTCGAACCATGTGCACATATTGGCTTCATCTTAGAGGTCTCTTTTGTTGGTATAGGAGTGACACTTTTTGCAACTTGCTCATCAAGCACTTATTGCAACAAAAAATGTATGTGTCTATTCTCCTCTTTAGCGATCTCCAAAATCCTTCTCAATTCCATATTCTCTATTTCAAGAGCCAAATTTCACTCCTCAAGCTCTTGAATACTCTTTTTGTTGCCCATCTTGCAACTCGGTCAACTTTGTACTCTGATACCAAATTGCTCTGAAAGCGGAAAAGGTGAATTCTTCCTCTCTTTCCAAAATCAAATAAAATAAAACTAAGGATCGTGTCAACACTTTGCAAGCATGAAAAATGGGCCTTGAAACAACTAATGCACAAAAAATAGCAAAACAAAGGATTTGTTAACAAAGTTCACCCTTCCTGGGCTACATCCTCGGGCTTGTCAACATGACTAGATCGCCCATATATTCAGTATCAATGGAGTACATAAAAAAGTGTTGCAATAAATATGTGGTTATTACCCCTCCTGGGTAATGTTCTCCTACAAAGAGCTCTCACAATAACATCAACTTAAAGTATCTCCTATAAAGATGACAAAACTCAAACTGAAATGAGCTAAAACAAGAATGTGAACACCTCAATTCCACATTGAAGTACATATACAAAACTTCATAAAAAAAGAATTTGAACCTAAGTTGAACCCTGTTGGTTACAATTGTTGTAGTAGCCTTATGAAATTGAGAATACCCCTACAAGGTCTTATCCATGTCCAAATAACCTCCAGAACTGCTTCCAAACTCTGAATGATCCATACACCTTTAGTCTCAAACCTGCAAAAAGTCTCTATAGATGTGCTCTAATAAGAAAACAGAGGTTACCAATTGATTCAGAACATCTAAAAACCTCTAAGCAACCTCTTTCTGAGCTCAATTTGGCTAAACACTCCAAAAGTTGCTCCTCCATGAATTTAACTGTTAACAATCCTACAAATTTGCCTGTTCGTCTATTGGTTCTACAATTTCACCCTGAATTTCGCTAACTAGGTGACAAATTGGCAAAAAAACAGCGGAATTTGTGGAACAGTTAGTTTTTCTAATGACCCCTGTGTGGGTGTCAGTGGCCACATGTGCCCCCATGTGACTGGGGGCTAGCACCTGAGGCTAGCCCCTTTCCCATGCCCCATGGTCTCCAGTGCTCAATCATTTGAGGTTACATATGGCCTGGGACTGACACTTAACGTTGGCCCCCTTACCTCCGCTTCGGCCCTGGTCATGTTGTCTGCCACATGCCCTAGAGCTCGCGCTCTCCTCTTCTACCCTTAGTTCTCAGCCTTGGCATGTATGGCAACATTTTATGGAGGGGTTGGGGCTAAGCCCTAGCCCCTTACCTCCAATCTTCTTCCATATAAACTTTAAATAACGTTTTGCTCCGAGGGCTTAACAACGAAGCCCCGTGACCTAGTGGTAAGACTGTGTGCTTGTGGGGATTAGGTTCTATGTTCAAAGCTGACAGTTGTTGCTAGAACCCTTAACAAATTTTGGTGCCCCATGTTTCCACGTGGCGACCTCTGGTTGGACCACGTGGCAACCTGTGGTTGGCCACTTAAATAAACCAACAACCAATGAAAATCGACCACATCAGTGAAATCTAGACCTCCCATGTGTTGAGCTGCCATAGGCTCCTGAAGCCCAGTCAGTGGTACAAACTATTACCTGGGCATCCCTGCAACTCAAAATCCCAAAATTTTGCATGTTTCCCAAAACTATCAGAAAACGATTATGGGAGCATCCGATGTCGGATTTGAGTGAAACAAGTTGCGTTCGATTCAGATCGTCAAGCTCTTCGATTTCACATTGGTTTCAATAAGTTATAGGCACTTTGATTTTTGAGCCTAAAATTGATCTCCTGATCAGACAATCTACTTGAAACTCTCTTATCGGACCATAAAACCTAATAAACTCCTCTGATATATGGTAAAACCTAATAAGAATATATACCTTTGTCTTGACAATAGTCGAGGATATTAATTATCTTTTGTTTTATTTTATTTTTAATGATATCGTTCAATCTCCTAAATAAAACTCAATAACAATTGTAGCTAGATTTGGAGTTAAGATAAATCTAGGATATATATATATATAGATATGACAATCTACTTGAAGCTTTGTTGTTAGATTGTAAAACCTAATAAGCTCCTTTGCTATATAGTAAGACCCAATAAGAATATATACTTTTGTCTTTGCAAGAGTTGAGGATATTAATTATCTTTTGTTTAATTTTATTTTTAATGCTATCATTCAATATCCTAAATAAAACTCAATAACAATTGTATCTAAACTAAGTTGTTATGAACATTTGAGACACATATTCCAATGAATTTTCATGTGGAGGTTAAAACTAATGGGTGACATAGTATAAAGTGTGTAACTCCAATAAACTTTAATTTTGACAAAAAAATATAAACAAAATGTAGGACTACATGTACCAGTTTTTTTTTTTTTTCGCATTTCTCTTGACATTCAAGAGTAAAATTTCAAACATGTAAAATAAAATGAATAACATACGGAACAACCTGGAAAAATGTAATCTTTAAAGGCTATGTAACAAAGTGAGCAACACCATTTTTCCCAAGTTTTACCTGGAAGACATGCATCCGTTGAGTTATAAAGTCTTCGTGTAGTGTGCATTTATTTAGTGGTTTTCTTTGCCAAATTGGATATGAAAATTGCTGAGGGTTATAATATTTGTTGTGGAAATTATGATTTATTTAGATCTAGCTAAAATCTTTTATTGCAATCAACGTCTCACATTAGCAAGAATACCTTTAAATAGGCTACATTAGAGAAGAATAACATGGGTTGATAAAACATGGAGCCCAAAAACCTTCATCCGTAAATTTCCTATTTTATCTCAATTTTATTTTAATTATTAGCTATTATTATTATTATTTTAAATTTTATTTTTTAAATCTAATTTGACCATTAGAGAAAAATATCAATCCAACAGTGTGCGTGACACGTAACTACCAGTAAACCTTTGGGGGGCTACAAAATGTCCTCCTCCCTGTAGCCCGAGTCACAACACGAGGGATTTGAACTTGGGTCTTTCGAGTTTCAACGATTTCACATTTCTCGGATTAACCAATTGAGGGTGCCCCTAGAGACCTATTTCATCTCAATTTTATTAAAATTATTAATTATTAATTTTTTTATTTTTTATATTTATTTTATTATTTATTTATTTATTTTTTATTTTTTTTATTTGACCATTAGAGAAAAATATCATGAGTTGTAAAAACCATTTGGTAAATTTACTATTTTATCTTAAATTTATTTTAATTATTGATTATTAATTATTGATTATTTATTTGTTTTATATTAAAAAAATGTAATTTGACTAAGTAAAAATGATTGCATAACCTAACATATGTATATTTATGAGTCTGACATTTAAAAAATATTCTCATATTTAACTCCTACACATCTAACATCTAACACCTACACATCTACCCCATACTGGGTTGTAGGGCGTCTCCAAGGGCAATGATAAAATGTTGTATCCATAAACTGGTCATATTTCATTGGCAACATCTTACAATAAACATTGAATTAATGACTTTATGGGAGTGTAAGGGCGATCTACACGTAATAAGCTCTCATTAAGTGTTTATCAAATTGTGTAATGTTGTCCCAAAATGCTCACTTAGAGCTTTATATAAAGAGGAGGAGCAAATAAATAGCAGGCTCTGCAAAAAGTCTAGTGAGTGCTCCACCCAATAGTGTGACCATTTCCTGTGTGTAGAACTCCATTCAATTTATAGCTCGCTTTATGTAACAATGTTGATCTTTTGTGTGTTACTATCATTATGAACCATAAAATAATACAAGATAGTATTCCTATTGCAATTGTAACCCATCCTTGGATGACACCTATAAAGGGGAATATTCAAGTACAAAGGGAAAAATTCATTATTTTTTTGTTTGCAATTTTTACATTCAATAAATGCCTTGTCATTATAAATATAGCGTGCACTTAAAGGCTAACCTCTTCTCCATGTTTTTCGTACTTGTATAAAAAGATTATATTTGTTATTTTAGAATGTATAACATCCAAGGTTTTCATTAGACAATATCACCTTAGGATATGAGATAAATATAATGCAAAGGTGTATTTGAAATCGGACTCATTTGGTTAACAACCATGGATGTTCTAGTAAACCTTGATTGATATAAGAGAGAATAAACCATAGGACTTCACAAATAAATCTTTAAACTTCAAAGATACCAAAACATTCACCACAAACAACCAAGAATATAGAGAGAATAAAACTTAAAGTAGAGTAATGTTATCAATTACTCCTTGTGGAAGGAATCATTGTACAAGCCATGTGTGTCATAAAACAATACAATCTAACACACCTCTAATACAATGATACCTATGTGTATTTATATTTTCTTGTGAGTAATCTTAGGGGTTTATATCGATCACCCATTATTATTATTATTATTTTCATTACATAGTGAGCCTAGTTATTACCCATCAATTGTCAAGTTGGTTTCTTCCATTATTATGACCACGTTATATTCATTAACCCTTTGGATATCTCCCTACTTACCCCATATTATCTTCCCTAGATAACACTTGTAATGTACTTAACCCCATAACTTCAAAGTACTCACATAAAATGTAGTAGAACATTGGTGCAAAATAGAAGAATACAAGAGAAGATAGATAAGTCTTGAGAAATATCTCTTGTATTAAAATATAAAAAAATAGAAAAGGTATGTTCACTTGTAGTAAACCTCAATAGATGTAATAGAGAATAAACCATAAAACTTCAAAAATAAACACTCAAACACTAAAGATACCAAACTATTCACCATGAGCGACATAAGAATATAGAGAGAAGAACTCTTAAGGTAGGGTAATGTCATCAATTATTCCCTATGGTATGAATCACTTTACAAGCCATGTTTGTTATAAAACAATACAATACAACACACATCCAATACAATGATACTCATGTATATTTATACTTTCTCATGAGTATTCATAAGATTCTATGTCAATTACTCTTATAGTGGACTTTTTTCTTACTCATCAACTACCAAGTGAGCATATTCCACTATTATGGCCACATTTCATTCATTATATCCTAGGCTACCTCCCTAAGTTCCCCATCTAATGCTTCTTAGGTATATTACATATGCTACATTCCTTGTCTGTAAACAAACAAACAAAAAGAGGATAACATTATTTTTTTTATGTGTTGGCATTATGATACATATGTTGTACTTGATGGCAACCCACTCATCTCAGATGATAAATTATAGTGCAGCAAAGTTCACGCACTTTCATGAAGATAAAAGTTTATTTCATGTAGAGAAAAAGTTCATGCACTTTTATGCGGAGAAAAGTTTATTTCATGTAGAAAAAAAAGTTCACGCACTTTTATGTGGAGAAAATTTCACGCACTTTTATGTGGAGAAAAAGCTTATTTCATGTGGAGAAAAATTTTATTTCATGTGGAGAAAATTTCACGCATTTTTATGTGGAGAAAGCGTTTATTTCATGTGGAGAAAAGTTCACGCACTTTCATGGTTGGTTCATGGTATTGGTCCGACATTTTTTTGATTCTATGGTTTTGGTCCGTGGTATTGCATCCAAAAGTGTTGATCCCAAGTATTGGGTTCATGGTATTGTGTTATTATGGTTTTGGACCATGGTATTGTGAAAGGCCTAGGACTATAAAAGGGGAAGGAGATCATTTGGCAAAGCATCATGTGAATTGTTATTGAATATTTGATAAAGTGCTAGATCTGGAATACTGTGATTGGGTTATGGTGCAGATCTGGATCTGAATAAAGAAGGAACCTGAGCGCAAGGAGAAGGATAAGTTCTATTGATGGGTCTTAATCTTTAAGCTTGAATGGTAGTAATTTTTGTTCTGGGTTTAGATTTGGTGTGTGGTTACAGTTACTGTGATTTGGATACAGTTGTCAGAGAAGTGTCTACTTGATTCAGTGCTAATTGGTCAAAAGGAGATTGTTTGATGCATAAATTCTTGATGATTGATTGATGTTCATGGATCCAGTCTGAAAAATTTATGAAAGAAAGAGAAGGTTGTAGCCTTCTGTAGGCCAGCACCTACGTACTAGTATCTTGGCTAGTGCAAGAGCTAAGGGGGTTGTAGCTC
>APFE030827317.1:415145-447830 GCA_000404065.3 Pinus taeda | reverse complement strand
CCTACGTACTGGTAAAGGACTGCACCAGTACAATGTAAAAGAAGTTTCTAATTAAAAGAAGATAGAAACAAATTGCAGCAAGTGGTTTTCACCCACATTGGGTTTCCACCTTATATCATGGTGTTCATGTGTGCGCCTTATGTGTTATGATCTGTTCTATTTTACTGCACCTGTTTACTGTTAATATGGTTGATAATGTTCTAATGCACTTATTAAGGATCAACTAACTGAATCATAAGAAGTTGTGGAAGTAGCATATATGAATCTGAATATGGAAATGAAATTTTTTTATTGATGTGATAACATTGATTCACCACCCCTCTCAGTATTATTTCCAACATTATGTGCATTACTTACATGTCATAAGAGCAATGGACAATCATGCTTGCCATGAACAAGAGGGAAATTTAAATATTAAAAATAATTGCACACGTAAAAGCCATATTTGATTTAGAGGAAATATATACTCATTTTCTAGAATGATGAAGAAATTGGTTCAATTCTTAAGGTGGCATGTTATGATAAGACCCAAATCCACAAGAGGATTTAAAAAATTAGTTCCTTAAATCTAGCTTTTTATTAGTCACATTGTTATATGTAAAAAAAAAGATAAAAATAAAATTGTCCTTCCTAACACTCAAAGTGGTGTATATAAGTTTAGTTATCATTTTTTGAGCAACTCTAATAAGAAATGATTTCCTGAAACGCATAATATATAGGCAAGTTCATACAAAAAGGTTGGTGGTTCCACATATGCTAGTATTAAATATTGCATAGGTGAAAGAACATTCACAACATAAGGGCTATCGACATTAAAATATTTCCAACCCTTCACAAAATAGCTTCTCTAGTCAACACATTCAACACATTGTTTCGAGGGAATATTTCATGATTTTTTGCCAATATAAGTTCAACCTATAAAGGATTTGAAGACCCATGACATACAAAATAAGTTGCAATGAAATCTGCAACTCCAAAATAGAGATGGATTACACAACTACCAAGTAATTGAATAACTCCACACCAAAAGAGAAACCCTCCTCCTCATATGTTGAAAGAACCCACTATAGATGAAAATGTGAGTCAAAGTGGCACAAAATCCATCCATGCCTTAATACATATTCTTCGAAGTAAAGAACTAGTCATTAGGATTAGAGTTATGGTCGCAAAAATGAATTGGGAAAACACAAGGGTATTCATATGAAGAAGGGGCTCAATCATTGGTCTCTCCACTCATCCATTCTTAATGTGTGGAACTGTTTTAGAGACTTTTGGTTGAGTACACTCTTTATATTCTCCTAGAAAGTGCAAAAATTTATCACCAAATGACATTTTCTAGGCATACATGACCCAATAGATTAAAATGATTAGAAATCTATAGTCGTGAATGCATAATTTATGGCACATTTCCTCTTCACAAAGGTTCCATATAAAGTAGCAATGTTTGGCACATATTGAATTCCTACAATGATTGTGACAATCATTTTCCATGCATTGTCTCCTTTATTAAACCAATCATTGTTGTGCAGGCAATCCTTTCTATGGACATAAACGATCCCTCTGGTCCTATGGGAAGATCTAGCAACTACATATAATAATTACATGCAATCTTTCCTAATTCATACTAGAAAATATAATGGAGGATAGATCTCCTACCTCTCTCTTATGTTGATACCCTTGATGTTGACCTTGACTCTTTGGATTCCAAGCTCAAGATCTCCTCTTTGTTGGTGTAGATGAGTGCCTACAAGAAATATCGAGCGGAGACAATGAAACCATGCAAATCATAACATTTTCTAATACAAATTATGTAACAGATCAAAGAGCATTACAATAAATGGACAAGAATTGACACATTTATGCAAACAAGACATATATTGTATTATTAATAGATGAAAAAGGAAGCATTACAACCAATGAAGCCTTGATGTTGGAAGCCTCCTTCAAGTGATATTTCAAGTCCAATCCTTACCTTTCAAAGACCTTTTCTCCTTCGCAAATGGGCAGCATTTAGGCACAATTAAGCACTAGGATGGAAAACAACCAACCAATAGCCAACCATAAGTGGATGGTGGGAAATTCATTTAAAGGGAAGGAGAGAGAGTTGAGGATCCATGAAAAGAGGGAGGAGTTCAACATCTCAAGGGAGAGATCCATGGAAAGAGGATCTATGGCCAGAAATGGGAGGTCTCGTTCCAATCTTCATCTAACTTAAACCACATCGTCATTCTCAAGCTTTCTAGTAAGTGAAGCTTCTCCTCCATTTTGGGAAAAATTGCCTGAAAATGACCAGTGCGGATTTTCCTGCTAAAAGTAGCGTTGGCAGCGCTAGACATGTGTAATGCCAAAGGTTACCAACACGGATTTGCTTAGTAAAAGTAGAATTGGGCTTGCAAAAAAAGGTTTTTGACAAGCCCTTCATAATTATTTCAAGGCAAGTTTTATTCCTTTTCTTTAGGGGTGTTATAAACATGTTTCATGGTGAATACATTGTTTGTGACAACTTTCATCACTTTGCAACATTTGTGGCACTGACGACACAAAGTGTGGCACTTCAAGATACAAGACTGCGAGTGTGACAAAATATTGAATAACAGATGCCCCCTAAAGCATGAAATCAGAACAGGAAGTGATGGTTGAGATGCTTTACAAGAAAAGGCAAGGACTTAGAGAACCACCATTAGGAGACCTGTAAATCACACATGATACAATACATCTAACATCTCTGATGTAATTATGCTTAAAGTGTAAGCATTTAACAATACATGGATCCACGACATGGACAAAATCATATGTATAAAAAGGATTGTGTTTACAATCATGAATACTTAATAACTCCACGCAACCTCGATTTATCAAATGAAACCTGGAGTCTTCATCTCTATCTCGATCCAACCAAAGTACGAATCTCACCATGCAAATAAATGGGTTGAAGTTGAACATGGTAGAAATCACCTGATTACTGGTCAATGATGTAAATCGTTAACAAGCATGAGAAAGACCACCAATGATGATGATGGCTCTCAAGGTACAACAACACAATCCACGAGTGTGAAAAATGAAGTTGAAGTCGAACACTCACAAAATCATTCGATCGAAGGCCGGTGATGTGAACCTATTGTCGAATGCGAAGAACCTAACATTGAGGCATGCAAGCTCCAAGGTATTGAAAGGGAGTTTCTAGATCATCTTCCTGGATAATGAGTTCGAGTCGACATGAAGTGATTTGTCAAAAGAGGACCATAATGATTCACACATCATCGACGCGAAACATAGGATTTTTCAAAGTTGGCAAGAGTGATTCAGGATTGATGTAGAGAATGTCAAATGGGGTATAAGTGGTTTAAACTTGTAGGTGGGACTTTTGTTGAACATATCAGTGACACGACTTCGAAACTTGGCAACATTTGACTCAAAATAGGATTAGAGGTCATGGTGATAATATTATATAATCAAATGAGAGGAAAATGGATTTCCTAAAGCCGACAAACCTAGTGACAAAGTGAGGATGTCCCAAACTTGACACGAGATACAAATAAGTGTCATGTTCAAGAGTGACATACTTCCTTTCATACAAAATACGAGGTATATGTTTATTTATTTTTAATCTCAAGCTTGAAGAGGATACCATATGCTTGTCGTACAAGTTCATCCTTTGGATGAATCCATCTTAGTATTTATAACGATCCCTAGGAAGCAGTAGTTCTGTCTCGTCATGGTGATAAGTCCTTCGCCATTTTAGTTTTATGAGTTTGATATAGGGGTAACTCGACATCTTTTTCTTGTTTAGAGAGTTTGAAAAAGAGGCGAAAAGAAAACTCCAGATGTCCTTTTGGTAGATAGTTTCTTAAGTCTGAAAAGGTTGAAAACAATACTCAAGGGAACCTCTTATCCATGTTCGACTAAGGTTTTCTTTTTTCGTAGCTAGTCTATTTGAGTCTTGAAAAGGGTTAAACTTATACTGAGTAGACATATTTTCAATTACTTTTTTGAGTTCGAAAAGACAAGTGCTCGACAATCTTTTCATATTTTTTAGTCTCAAAAGAGCTGAAAGGGGACTCCACCTAGAGGAATGAGTGGTATAAAAGGATAGAAATTGGTTCTGGTCATGATGTAACTGCTCAAAACATGCAAAGGTCAAGAGGTTGGCTAATAAAACCACTCATTGTAGATGTTCCCTGGGTAAGGGTAAAACAACCAAGTGAAAGTGTATGATATGCCAAAGAGATAACGACAATGGAATGAAAATACCAAGGCTGATCTCATAAAACAGGCTAATAAAATGGAAATCGGAGAGGTAAAGTGGGAATGGTTTCATTTTTACACAAGCTTGAAACATGGGAAACTATGCTTGAGGATACTTGAAGATGGTTTCATTTTTTCACAAGCTTGAAACATGAGAAAAAACTATGCTTGGATTTGGTTTCATTTTTACACAAGCTTGAAATGGAGACAAACTATGCTTGAGATTAGTTTCGTTTTTACAAAAGCTTGAAATAAATAAAAATATGCTTGAGATTGGTTTCATTTTTACACAAGATTGAAACAAAGACAAACTATGCTTGAGATTAGTTTGCATGCCCCTAGCATAATGACTCAATTCAAGGTACATGCCCCCCAAGTTTCATTTCATTCACCTATGTAGATGACTTGCTACTAACAGGTGGATGGAATTAAGGTTCATTTACAAGATCAAGTGAAAGACTCGATTGGGAATTTACGAGATTTAATCAAAGACTTGAATTGGAGGGGGATTTGTTTCATTTTT
Source organism: Pinus taeda (assembly GCA_000404065.3). Taxonomy (NCBI): domain Eukaryota; kingdom Viridiplantae; phylum Streptophyta; class Pinopsida; order Pinales; family Pinaceae; genus Pinus; species Pinus taeda. The sequence continues at coordinate 443,062 of APFE030827317.1, read as the reverse complement.
TAATGAGCTTGATAGAAGAAAAGGAACTCTGCTCCGGGAACCTTGATTCATTTTTTAAGGAGCTTGACACAACACAAATAGCTCTGCTCCAGGAACCTTGATTCATTTTTAAGGAGCTTGACACAAGACAAAGAACTCTAATTCGAGAACCTTGATTAATTTTTTAAGGAGACTGACATAAGACAAAGAAATCTGCTCCGAAAACCTTGATTCATTTTTTAAGGAGATTGACACAAGTAAAGGAGTCACCATTTTGTTGTCCAAGAAATCCTTTATGCGGACAGAAACGATCCCTCTAGTCCTATGGGAGGATGTAGCGACTACAAAAGACAATTACATGCAACATTTCCTAATTCATATTTGAAAATATAGAGGAAGATAGATCTCCTACCTCTCTCTAATGTTGATACCCTTGATGTCGACCTTGACTCTTTGGCTTCCAAGATCACGTCTCCTCTTTGTTGGTGTAGATGAGTGCCTACAAGAAATATCAAGTGGAGACAAAAAAAGTATGCAGAGGATAACATTTTCTAATACAAATTATGTAAAAGATCAAGGAGCATTACAATAAATGGACAATAATTGACACATTGATGGAAAGAAAATATATATTGTATTATTAATAGACTAAAAAGGGAACATTACAACTAATGAAGCCTTGATGTTGGAAGCCTCCCTCAAGTGAGATTCCAAGTCCAAGCCTTATCCTTTAAACACCTTTTCTCCTTTGCGAATGGGCAACATTTGGGCACAATTTAGCACTAAGATGGCAACCAACCAACCAACAACCAACCATTAGTGGATGGTGGGCAATTCATTTATAGGTAAGGAGAGGGAGTTGAGGATCCATGAAAAGATGGAGGAGTTCCACATCTCAAGGGAGAGATCCATGGAAAGAGGATCTAGGGTTAGGAATGGGAGATCACATTCCAATATTCATCTACTTGAAACCACGTCATCGTTCTTGAGCTTTCTAGTAAGAGAAACTTCTCCTCCATTTTGGGAAAAACTGCCTGAAAAGGACTAGCGTGGATCTTTCCTACTAAAAGTAGTGCTAGCAGCACTAGACATGTATAATGCTAGAGGTTACCAGCATGGATTTGCCTGATAAAAGTAGCGTTGGGCTTGCAAAACAAGGTTTTTGACAAGCTCTTCAAAATTCTTTCAAGGAAAGTTGTCTTCCTTTTCTTCAGGGGTGTTATAAACATGTTTCATGGTGAATACATTGTTTTTGACAACTTTCATCACTTTGTGACACTTGTGTCATTGACGACACAAAGTGTGACACTTCAGGATACGAGAATGGGAGTGTGACAAAATATTGTATAACATATTCCCCCTAAAGCATGAAGTCATAATAGGAAGTGATGGCTGAGGTTCTTTGCAAGCAAAGGCAAGGACTTAGAGAACCACCATCAGGGGACCTGTAAATCACACATAATATAATATATATGACATCTCTGATGTAAGTATGCTTAAAGTGTAATCATCTAAAAATACATGGATCCACGACATGGATGAAACTATCCATATAGAAAGGATCGTGTTTACCATCATGAATACTTAATAACTCCACACAGCCTGGATTTATCAAATGAAACCAAGGTCTTCATCTTTGTCTCGATCCAACCAATGTACAAATCTCACCATGCAAATAAATCGGTTGAATTCGAACATGGTAGAAACCACCTGATTACTAGTCAATGATGTAAATCGTTAATAGGCATGAGAGAAACCACCAATGATGACGATGGCTCTCAAGGTACAACAACACAATCCATGAGTGTGAAAAATGAAGTTGAAGTCAAACACTCGCAGAATCATTCTATCGAAGGCCAATGATGTGAACATATCATCAAATGCGAAGAACCTTCCGTTGAGGCATGCAAGCTCCAAGGTACTGAAAGGGAGTTTCTATATCATCTTCCTTGATAATGAGTTGGAGTCGACAGGAAGTGATCCATCGAAGGAGGTCCATAATGATTCTCATATAATTGAGACGAAACACAGGATTTTGCAAAGTTGGAAAGAGTGATTCAAGATTGATGTAGAGAAATTCAAATGGGGTATAAGTGGTTTGAACTTGTAGGTGGGACTTCTCTTGAACGTATCGGTAACACGACTCCAGAACTTGGCAACATTTGACTCAAAATAGGATCAGAGGTTATTGTGACAATATTATATAATCAAATGAGAGGCAAATGGATTTCCCAAACTCGACAAGCCAACTGAAAAATTGAGGATGTCCCAAACTCGACACAAGATACAAATAAGTGTCATGTTCATGAACGACATACTTCCTTTCATACAAAATACAAGATATATGTTTATTTTGATTTCCCCCCACTATTTCTAGCGAGTACCTCTTTATTTTTAATCTCAAGCTTGAAGAGGATACCATATGCTTGTCGTATAAGTTCATCCTTCGCATGAATCCATCCTAGTATTTATAACAATCCCTAGGAATGAGTAGCTCGGTCTCCTCATGGTGACAAGTCATTCGTCAATATAGTTTTACGAGTCCGACAAAGGGGTAACTCGACATCGTTTTCATGTTTAGAGAGTTTGAAAAAGAGGTGAAAAGAAAACTCTAGATGACCCTTTTCGTAGATAGTTTCTTAAGTCTAAAAGGGTAGAAAACAATAATCAAGAGAACCTCTTAGCCATGTTCGACTAAAGTATTCCTTTCTCATAGCTAGTCTATCTGAGTCTGGAAAAGGGTTAAACTTATACTGAGTAGATGTATTTTCATTTACTTTTACGATTTCAAAAAGACAAGTTCTCGACAATATTTTCATATTTTTGGAGTCTGAAAATGACTGAAAGAGGAATCCACCTCGAGGAATGAGTGGTATAAAATGATAGAAACTAGTTCCGGTCATGATGGAACTACTCAAAACATGCAAAGGTCAAGAGGTTGGCTAATAAAACCACTCATCGTAGATGTTCGTCAGGCAAGGGTAAAACAACCAAGTGAAAGCGTATGATCTGCCAAAGAGGTGATGATGGAATGAAAATACCAAGGTTGATCTCATAAAAGCAGGCTGATAAAAATGGAAATCACGAGAGGTAAAGTGGGAATGGTTTCATTTTTACACAAGCTTGAAACATGGGAAACTATGCTTGAGGATACTTGAAGATGGTTTCATTTTTTTCACAAGCTTGAAACATGAGAAAAAAATATGCTTGGATTTGGTTTTATTTTTACACAATCTTGAAACAGAGACAAACTATGCTTGAGATTAGTTTCGTTTTTACAGAAGCTTGAAATAAATAAAAATATTCTTGTGATTGGTTTCATTTTTACGCAAGATTGAAACAAAGACAAACTATGCTTGAGATTAGCTTGCATGCCTCCAAGATGATGACTCAATTCGAGGTACATGCCCCCTAAGCTTCATTTCATTCACCTAAGTAGACTACTGGTTACTAATAGGTGGATGGAATTAAGGTTCATTTACGAGATCAAGTGAAAGACACAATTAGGAATTTACGAGATCTAATCAAAGACTCGAATTGGAAGGGGATTTGTTTACTTTTTAATGAGTTTGACACATGAAAAGAACCATGCTCATGACACCTTGTTTCATTTTTTAATGAGCTTGACACAAGAAAAGTAACTCTTCTTCGGGAACCTTGATTCATTTTTTAAGGATCTTGACACAAGACAAAGAAATTTGCTCTAAGAACCTTGATTAAATTTTTAAGGAGCTTGACACAAGACAAAGAACTCTGCTTTGGGAACCTTGATTCATTTTTTAGGGAGCTTGACACAAGACAAAGAACTTTGCTCTGGGAACCTTGATTCATATTTTGAAGATCTTGACACAAGGCAAATAACTCTGCTCCAAAAACCTTGATTCATTTTTTAAGGAGATTGACACAAATAAATGAGTCACCATTTTGTTGTGCAAGAAATCCTTTCTGCGGACATAAAAAATCCCTCTAGCTCTATGGGAGGATCTAGCAACTACAAAAGACAATTGCATGCAATATTTCCTAGTTCATACAAGAAAATACAGAGGAGGATAGATGTCCTACCTCTCTCTAATGCTGGTACCCTTGATGTTGACCTTGACTCTTTGGCTTCCAAGCTCACGATCTCCTCTTTGTTGGTGTAGATGAGTGCTTGCAAGAAAGATCAAGTGGAGACAACAAAACTATGCAAATAATAATATTTTCTAATACAAATTATGTAACAGATCAAGGAGCATTACAATAAATGGACAATAAATAACACATTTATGGAAAGAAAACATATATTGTATTATTAATAGATGGAAAAGGGAGTATTACAACCAATGAAGCCTTGATGTTGGAAACCTCCTTAAAGTGAGATTCCAAGTCCAAGCCTTAGCCTTCAAACACCTTTTCTCCTTTGCAAATGGGAAGAATTTGGGCACAATTTAGCACTAGGATGGAAACCAATCAACCAACATCCAACCATTATTGGATGGTGGGAAATTCATTTATAGGGAAGGAGAAGGAGTTGAGGATCCATGAAAAGAGGGAGGAGTTCCACATCTCAAGGGAGAGATCCATGGAAAGAGGATCTAGGGCTAGGAATGGGAGGTCTCATTCCAATCTTCATCTACATGAAACCACATCGTTTGAAAGGGACTAGTGTGTACTTTCCTACTAAAAGTAGCATTGGTAGTGCTAGACATGTGTAATGCCAGAGGTTACGCGCATGGATTTTCCTGATAAAAGTAGCACTGGGTTTGCAAAACAAGGTTTTTGACAATCTCTTCAGAATTCTTTCAAGGCAAGTTTTCTTCCTTTTCTTTAAGGGTGTTCTAAACATGTTTCATGGTGAATACATTGTTTGTGACAGTTTTCATCACTTTGTGACACTTGTGCCTTTGACAACACAAAGTGTGACACTTCAGGATACGAGACTGGAAGTGTGACAAAATATTATATAACAATCATGCGATATCATTCAACTCTATTAGGTTATTTTCAATGCCTTCATGATTACTACAAACCAAAATGTTAGAAACCAATCACCAAATTCAAAAAATTTCACATAATCCATCAAAATACGTGAAGTTATGCATTATAAGATTCCATGCTAGAGATATTAGAGTAATGTGGCTACATACACAACCCTACAACTCTTATTAAAGAATTTCATGTTAATCACTGCATAAATCAATATTACTTGTTATAGAATTCCATGTTTGAGATCACAAAAAACCATAACACACAATTAATCATTACATAATTCTCGAAAAAAACCATAGAAAACCATAAGTTATATATTAACAAATCCAATCAAATATGATGTGTTTTTTTTTGTAAGTATGGCTAAAAATTATATTAATTTATAGAAAAAGTACACATTGACCTCTTTGCGACTAATGGACTGCCACTAAGGAAACTAGACCAGTAGCACAATAATAAAGCTTTAATCCATATAAATTTTCTAAGCAATGTTACAGGACCATAAATATATAAGATTTTGAAAAACATTAGCAATCTATTGAAAGTTGTGATCCCTCCATCTCCTATGACTGCAACCTTGTTGCTACTACTTTGCAAAAAAAATAACATTTATGTAGATAGTGAGTATACCTGGATGGTGTGAGAAGAGATTCTCACTCACTTAGGCTCACGTGCAAAGATAGTGGAAAGAGGAAGAAAAATTTCTTATCACCCAAGGGTGCATACACACATGCAACAAAAAAGGGAGGACACAGTGAGAACATTGCAAGAAAAAATCCTGGAAGGGCGGAGGTGAAAACACAAATCAGACTCTGAAAAGGTAAGCATTTGATGAACGCTCACAGAGGCTTGTTGGGTGGGAGCGTTATATAGAGAGCTGAAGAACCCATTGGAAGCTTGTGAATTTATAAACCTATAAGTTTGGGAAGAGTCACTCAAGTGCATGTGAAGGTTGTTGAACTGCCAAGAGTTTCCTTGGGGCTAAGTCTCTACTGCTTGACTCACTGATGAACCATATGGAGAGGTAACTTCTTACCCATCAATAGATTGTACATTGATGAACCTTCCTCTACATGGACTCCCTTCACTTAAAAGTGAGTTGAGACCCTTTGCACTGAGGTATCCTGGCAAGGATGCTAATTATGTATAAAAGGATAGAGTGAAAACTTGTGTAGAAGGTGGATGGAAGTAGTGTTACCTTGTGGCATCTTGTTTCAATTATTTTGTTAGTTGAATTTCCTCTTAAGAAGCACTCCACCTCAAGCATTGGAATTTGGATTATGGTTGATGACTCCAAGTAATTGTGGTTGTAGCTCGTATATGGTTGGGTGGAGGGTTAGAGTCCCACTCATAGTCGACAAATCATGTGTTGCATAAGATAAGTGTTTATCTGTGCTCCTTTGTTTAAATGTTTTGTGTATATTTTTAGCATTGGTTAAATGTTACATTCATGATATGAAATTGGAACTCCATTCATAAAAGAATAATGTCAATACTCTATACAAATATTTCTAAGGAACAGATTGTTTTCCTGTGAATATTTTGGGATTGTGTGGTAACTGTAATTATTGGTTAAATATATGGGTCGAATTTCTTATTTAAAAGAATTTCGTATTTATTTTGAGATTAGAAATTTAGCCAATGGCATGTATACAACCCTTTTATTTGAATAAATTGTTGACTACATGCATTGGGCTATCATTTTGCCCGTTTAAGCTCAGAAGTAATAGTGCAACATATATACATACATACATACACATATATACATCTCTTTATGACCACATTGTATAGAGCTCTATGGCCATGGTTGAGTTTTGTTAAAGCTTAGGCGGGATAGATTGGAAGAGCATGTATATGCCCTCGCATGTCACTAACTTGGTATATGAAGCTTGGACGGAGGCCTTTCATATTTTAGGAGCAGTTGCCAAACACGGGGCTAGAATTATTTTAAGCCCAAATCACAAGAGGTCAGATGAAAGTGGCGCAACCTCATTCAACCCTGTGACCAGATGTAGTGACCATAGGAAAAAACGGAGAAACCTGGACCGTTGAGGGTGGAAGGCTCTTAGTTGCACACATAGCTTAGGAGATCTTGCTCAGAAGATCTAGAGGTAACACTAATAGGGAACTCCCAGGGTTGATTTTTCGGGATGAGGTGGTAGTGGGGCCTGTCACCTAGCGCATGAAGCAAGGAAACCCTCCAAACTGCACACCAAGAAGCAACCACAAAGGTTTGGGGTAGAAATTTACGTGGGACCATGTCCACGTGGAAAAGTGACGAAGGTTGACATCACCCCAGACCTTCGAAGAATTGAATGGAGGGCTTGATGGAATCATTGGGATCGATTAGGTGGGGTGATTTGGTGAGTGGGGCCCAGTTTATAGGGACGAGTATTGAATGGAACGAGCATAGTCATTGACTGATCATGTGGGAGGCAAATATAAGGTGTTGAGTTGGCATTGCTAATGAAACTTGGAAGGAACACCCCAGAAGTTTAGCAGGGAGTAATATGAAGACTCTCTAGGGTTCACTTTTGTTGGGTGATGTGGTCATAGTAGGCCCATGTATGTGCATACATCTATTTGGAAGGGTTCGGTGGTATGAACGAGTCGGCAGTCAAGAAGCACAGCCAAATGGTTGGTGACACGAAATATAAAGGGCCTGTGATTGTGTGTTATATGGTAAACATTTTATATGTTTGTTGTTTGTTAGCCTCATGAGGGCTTCAACGTGTATGAGCGAGTCAACAACTACTCTATTGTGGAAAAAAGAGGGTTGTCTGCTATTTTCACGTGGGGACCACGCGGGTGCCACATGGCAGGTTAGTGAGGCGATGCAAATTAAATGGCTAATCTTTGGATGGCCATATCTTTCAATCCGAGAGTCAGATTAAAACAAATTTTATATCATTGGAATCATCTCGACGAGATGAACACAATTATGCTATCTATTTTATATTCAAATAAGTTGTAAGAGGTAAACAAATTTAGACTCCATTTCCATGACATGACTATGGGATTCAGGTTAGCATAGTAATAACCTCTTTCTACCTTTGGATTGGACCGGGGTTAGTCGGGGTATGTTATAAAGTGGTATCGGAGCCTCCCAAGTTCGACACTTAGATTGGATGGGCTCTGCTATAGGAGTAACAAGGTGAAGGTTCAACGTTGGACCTTGAAGATCCAGTGAGGTATTAATGATTTATTATAGGTGTGTTGTAGGGAAAACCCAAAACCCCCATTTTTTACTCAAATAATGGGGACCCTTTCCTTTAATTTTGGACAAAACCCTTTTTATGTTTTTCATTTAAATTAATTGTCTAATAATTTTACCTTTTTATTTTCGTCAATTTATATTTTAATTGTTTCATTGAATTCGACTTTCACTAGCTTACCATTGATACTTGTTTTTGCTCATTTGGTTATCCGGTTTGCAAATGACACTCCTTTGAAATTTGATCATTTTGTCGTCTGGGTTGAATTTACGTACAAAATGTATAATATTTCAGATTTTGCAATTAATTAAGTTCAATAGTCATTCATTGTAAATATTAACTCTTAGTTATTTTTTACTAAGTTTTTCATTTTAACTAACGGTCCTACAAAATGACCCAGCCAAATTATAGAATAGTTGAAAAACGCATTTTGGGATCATAGTAATTTAGTCCAATTTATTAATTTAAAACAAATTGTCAAACCCGAAATCTCAAAATTGCAAAGTGGTTGTAGTTCAATTTGTAAATTTTTTAACTCCACGTGGGCTCGACTTTACATCACCTCTCTCCTTCCAAAAATCCAAATTTAAAAATGTGATCAAACATATGATGCGATCAAAAAGTGCGATGTAATTTTTCGATATTGCATATGCATATCGCAAAAGAAAATTGTGCATTCATTTAAAAATTCCCGATTTACGAATCACAATTTTGAAAATTATATGACGGTTATTTTTCTTTATCCTAAGGTTTTGATTTGACCTCCTTATGACTCCTGCTTCATCCCGGGCCTACATCACCTCCACCTCACTCTCCACTTACCTCTTTATTCCTCCTCCTTCGCTTACACTGTCCACTCACCTACCTTATCCCTCTCCTCACTAACTCCTCTCCACCACTCCATCAATACTTACACCAAAGCACATTAATTATTTATTTGGTTGAATTTATTAATTTTTTTTGGATTTTGATATGAAGTGGTTACTTATAATATAACTCAATTATAATGCAAATATAATTATATTACATTGTAATTAATTTTAAATCATTTCTTTTATATATATATTTTTTTTGTAAGTTGGGGCGAGACTCTCTGATTTACATGTCCATTATGTACCCCTCTACGGGGGAAAGGTAGCCCAAGATTTGAACCCCAAGACTTCTGGTTCGGTGAGACTTCATTTCCACGGCCCTTGCCGCTTGAGCTACCCCATGTGGACAATCATTTCTTTTATATTAATTAAATTCTTGTTTATAATTAATTAAGATTAATAACATAATTATAATAAAATTAGAACCATTTTTAGCCTAGGCAACAAAATTTCTAAAATTCTAGTAGTTTTGACTCGCTAACTTTAGAGGCTCATAAATTGAGTTTTACTCGGCCAAATGAGGCCCAGACAACTCATTGGATAGATAAAATCATGGAGATTCTTTATGAAGTGGTTTAGTTACCAGATTTGATCATTTAACGGGTCTAAAATTCAGCATAAGATCAATTTCTAAATTTTTAAACAAAATTAATTTTCTAAGTTTTATTTTCTGCATTTTCATTTGCCCACAACCTCTATTGAGTGCAGATCCATTCATCTATGTTCTCCTTGACCAATTAGATCATCACAGTCATCAACAGAAAGCTATGATTTCCTTTTCATTTAATTATTTAATTATATTTGATTGAAGAAATTTTACTCCACATTTTTTTTTCTAATAAGATAAGTTGTATTATTGAGAAGAAGAGGTATTTACATAAGTTGGTTTGTGCGAGACTGTGTGTTAGGTTCCTATACTACTAGTGTAAACCCTTATTATTATTAGTACAACCCCCTTATTATATTGTTGTGCCCATGTAGTCCCCATATTGTTATTATTGTGCCCCATAGAAGCCCACTATTGTTATTATTGTGCCCTTACATTATTATTTTTATGTTGGCTATGATTATATTATGACCCCTTAGACTCCTATATATAGAAAGGAGGTCTTGTCATTTGTATCATCCAAGAATTGTTCATTTGTGTAATGTAAAGGAGGTTTCCCACTCGAAGAGGCTTATTTATAAGGCGTTGATCTATCTTTTCTATCTTTTTGTGAGCTGGTTTCATAACATTTGGTATCAGAGCTTTGGATTCTAGGGTTTCACTGATCGAAACAGGTCATCGTGGAATTGTCACTATAACATTTTTCTGTGAAGTTTCAAAATCTAAAACAAAAACCCATTTGCGCCAAAATCTCTCTAAACCTCGAGTCCGAATTTCAGAGCTTGTATCGCTATATTTTTGGAGATATGACCTGAGGAAGTTAGGGTTTTTGCAGACTCTCGAATTATATTCCAAACAGGTGACCTGGGGAAAATCATCATAACTTTTGTTCTGAGCATCATATTGAAATTTCGTAAGAATTTTCAGAAGAAAGACAACCTATAGTTTTTTGTATATCAATTTTAGGTACTAAGGTCGAAACAATGACATGTGGCACTTCATACAAGTTATTTCTACTGAACTAGTCTATAATCAGGTCACCGTGGGAGGTTTGGCATAACTCTTCCTTGGAGAATCCAATCTTTATCAAACTTGTGGGGTTAAAAAGAGAATGCAGAGAGCTGCTGCAGGTTGCGATTTCAGAACTAGAAGATCCGAAATTACAAAGTTACAGTCGTTTCAAGATCGAGCTCCTAAAATCAAGAAAATGCGATATGAGGAATTTTAATGGCAAGGATTCGGTAAATTGGATACTTCAGATGGAGCATTAATTTGATCTACATGAGGTGAAACTATTACAAAAGGTACCTATTGCATCTTCATATTTATAACCGGATCAATTTTTATGGTATAAAGGGTTGTTCTCGTAAACCACTTGTTATGTGGTTAATTTTCACGGAGGAAATGGTAACACATTATGAGGATACAAAGAGAAGCACCTTCTTCAGCCAATTGATAAATCTCAAACAAAAGTGTTCAATGGCAAAGCACATTGAGGACTTTCAAAAATTCAACATAAGGGAAAATGATATTCGAGAGAAGCAGAGGATTGATGTCTCCATAGGGACTTTAAAGGATAACATTCAACATGAGATTCATCTTTGGGAACTTGATTAATTGGAGAAGGCATTCAGGTTGGCAAGAAAAGTGGAAAGCAAAATTATGGCAACAAGGAAGTCCACACCTCACAACTATAAAGATGGAAGTGTTGTTTTTCCTAGCTTGCCACAACCTACAAGGTTGACAACACAACAATTAGAAGAAAAAAGAGAAAAAGAACTTTGTTACAATTGTAATAACAAATACATTAAAGGTCATAAGTGTGCTGAGAAGAAATTATTTTACATTGATTGTGAAGAGGAGGAAGAAAAGGATCAAGAAATATCAAAAGAAGAGGATGTAAACCAGGAACCAACCCTAGAGAAAGAAGAAATGAATCCAACCATATCTTGTAAAGCATTGACAAGAATTACCACTCCCCAAACTCTCAAGATAGAAGGACATATCAAGAAGAAAAAGGTTCAAGAAGTGAAAGATCACATCGAGAAAGAAGAAATGAATCTGAACATATCTTGTAATGCATTGGCCAGAATTACCACTCCTCAAACTATCAAGATAGAAGGACATATCAAGAAGAAAATGTTCAAGAAGTGAAAGATCACATCGAGCATCAAGAAATGAATCTGACCATATCTTGTAATGCATTGGATGAAATTACCACTCCTCAAACTCTCAAGATAGAAGGACATATCAAGAAGAAAAAGATTCAATAAGTGAAAGATCACGTCGAACATCAACAACAAGTTCTCCAACTTTTAAAGGATAATGCCACTTTGGTGCAGAATTGAATGAAACAATAGGCAAATCAACATTGGAGTGAAAGAAGTTTTGATGTAAACGATTGGGTATTTTTACGGCTACATCTCAAGCAAGCTATTTATGAGAAGGAAATGTTGGAAATACTACATGCACTTAAGAAATGGCGACCTTACCTAATGGGAAGGTACTTCAAGGTAAAAATGGATCATGATAGCCTTAAATACTTTTTAGAACAAAGATTATCTTTAGAAGAACAGAAAAAATGGGTCACAAATGTGTTGGGTTATGACTTTGAAATCATCTACAAAAAAGGGAAGAAAAATGTTGTTGCAGATGCACTTACTAGAAAGGATGAAGATGTGGAAGCATTGTTTTGTGCTATTTCTATTATCCATCCAGATTGGATAAACAAAGCAAGGGATGAATGGAAGAAGGACGAAGAAGTGTGGCCACTCATTCAAAAGTTGCATAAGATCCCAGTTCAAACAATATTGCTAGAACTTGATGAGGAAGGAAAAATCATATTGGAACCTGGAGCAGTCACAGAAATAAGAACCCGACAGTTATGAAATCGATCAATTTCAAAGTATCTCATCAAGTGGAAGAACTTACCCACTGAAGATTCCACATGAGAGGAGAATAATTTTATACAAAAGCATCAAGAACTACTCAAGCGTTGAGGACAACACTTTTTGAAGGAGAGGGGGATGTTAGGTCCCTATACTACTAGTGTAAACCCTTATTGTTATTATTACAACCCCCTTATTATATTGCTGTGCCCATGTAGTCACCATATTGTTATTATTGTGCCCCATAGAAGCCCAATATTGTTATTATTGTGCCCTTACATTATTATTTTTATGTCGGCTCTGATTATATTATGACCCCTTAGACTCATATATATAGAAAGGAGGTCTTGTCATTTGTATCATCCAAGAATTGTTCATTTGTGTAATGTAAAGGAGGTTGCCCCCTCGAATAGGCTTATTTATAAGGTGTTGATCTATCTTTTCTTTCTTTTTGTGAGTTGGTTTCATAACACTGTGTCTCCAATGCAAGAGCTAACGACCCTGGTTGTTGTGACAGTCCATTTGACATAACTACATTGAGACTTTACAAAATATGAGTTATGTTTGCTTTGACAATTACAATGATCGGTACAAGGCAAACAAACATAAACCAAAATTGTTGTTGACTCCAAAAAGAGACCAAAAGACTTAGTCAAGCCTGGGTTGTCAGCACTGAGGGCCCTTATTTTCACTACCATGTTCTTTTCCGCGACCTTGCAACTGCATGGGAGATGTATAAAAAGGGATCTGGTTACACTCATTAAGGGTTGGCGGTGACCGCGTCATCATCCAGGCTTATCTATTGCTCCTGGGTGCTTCCCTCACGCGGTGCTATGGCGGACGGACAACTGGAGGAGGCTCTCGCCATTTCTTTCTTTATGCTTGGAGAGAAGTTTGTTGGTGAATGCATCTTGGCATTGGAATTATTCTTTAGGACAATATATTGAGGAGATTCTCGAGTGACAAAATGATAGTGGTGAACAACCTCGACAAAAACAACAAAATTTTCGGTGAGGTTGTCAATTTTGTTCTCCACCACCTCAGAGCGCTCTTCCTCCTCCTGCAAAGCTAGTCCCAAGATGGTCTTCATTTTCTACCAGATGTCGATGGAGTGCGTATATATATTTTCTCTAGATCTGGTGAGAGTGTGGTTGGGTATCCAAGCAAAGTCCAAATCCACTTCCTCCGAGGGAACACCTCTTCTTAATGCTCTGACCTGAGCCTCTAAGCTTGCAATTCTCTCTTGGGTTTCAGGGTTCACCGCCACAGAGAAGTTTAGAACTATGCACCTCGTGGAGGACTCAATGGGAGTGGTGGGAGGAGAATCTAAGGAGTTCTAGCGTGAAGACTCTCTACTTCGACCGCTCCCCCGACTAGGATACATGCTAGAGTTGTGCTTGGGGGCCATGGGAGAGGAGGGGGCGGATAACGGGTTGAGCATAGGGGGGAGATGAATAGACCAAGGGAACAATGCTGGCAGAATGACAAGAAGGGGAGGGAGAGGGATGGTATTCATAGGGGTTGGAGAACCTTGGGGGGTGAGGAGATGAGGGAAGGGGAGTGAAGATGGAATGTGGGAGGTACTGGAGTTAGGTGGAGGGGATGGTACCTCACCTAGTTGATTGGAAAGAAGGGCAGCGGCCTCACTAGAGAGTGGAGCCATGGGAGGGTTGTAAAGCATGGTTGTCGAATAGAGGACGACCCTAGGCCTATAATCGTCATAACTGCAGTCCTCCAAATTCCTTCAACCATCATTGATGTGACTAGGGATCCTCAAACAATTATTGTTCGTTTTTCTAGTTGTCCTTGTCATTTATGACTTCACAGTGCTGACAGAGATCAACATATTTTAGGTCATGCCATGACCTTGATCACAACTAGAGGTTACCTACTGTGCCTTCGTTGGCCAACATGTCCACCAACTTATTTCATTTTCTTTTGATTACCTGCAAGTGGAGCCCTTCCATGCTTTCAATGTTGTTTTTTATTCTTTGTAGGATTTTATTTAAACACCAATTATCTGATACCTTGGTCATGTCCATCCCCTGCTAAAGTTTCCTACTGATCGGCGTCGCTAGAGTTGAATCACCTTCTATGATTAGAAGGCGAAACTTAAGGCTCTTTGTGATGGTTATTTTGTGTTCCAGAGCATGTATTTCGGCGGCGTTATTGGTTGAAGAACCAATGTTGCCCTCGCAAATCCATAAAATTCTCCCTTGAGCATTCTTGAAGGCCCCCCTAAATCTCACCGAGCTTGGGTTGCCTTTGGCTACTCCATCGTAGTTAAGCTTAATTGTCCCTTGCTCCAGGGGCGACCATTTGCGAGTAGGTCCCCTGTTACTGGAAATGGAGGAGGCAGCGGCGACTCAAGTGATATGGAGATCCAACATGTTAAGAATTATCATGTCTAAGCTGCTGGGAGGGTCGATGGGATCCTAAAGAGTAGAGGAGGCCACAAATTCCTGAATAGATTTCTTAACATTAGAGAGGGGATTTCCTCCTGAAGTGAGGTTCCCTAAATATTATGACATTTCTTTCCTTCCAAAGCACCCACCATATAATGCTCGAGACAAGATTCCATGCCCTGTTAACAAGAGGATTGAGGGAGAAGGAGGATTGTTAGTTTTCTATGGTGTTAAGAATGGAGGAGGGACCCCGATTCGATGCTTTAAAGACCAAATTTACCCAGTTCCATAACTTAATCACATAGGGGCATTCATTCAGCAAATGATTTGTAGTTTCTTCTTTTTGCTGACATATATAGAATTTGGAGGGTTCGATAAATCCATTTTTTATGAGATTATCCCAAGTTAGAATTTTCTTGTGCATTCTGAGCCAGAGGAAGATAGAGATTTTTTGCCAATGTCTTGTATCCCACATCGATTTCCATTTGAGATCTGGTTGAAGTTGATCATGAAGGGCTATGTATCTACACACTCCCTTTATATTGAAGTGCCCAGCTGGGTTTTGACCCCATCAGATCTTGTCCTTGAAGGTGTCATGGAGGATTTGTCTCTTTTTGAGCTCACTTGATAGCTCTTGCCACACCCGAGGGTTGATTGGGGGATGCCACTATTTCTCATCAATCCATTCTCTCCATCGATCACCTTCAGTGTTGGGTTTCCAATAGTAACAGACCCTACTCCTACCCCTTTTTTGCATTTCAGACTTAATTTGTTGATATTGATCCTTATTAAGGTCTGGCCTTTACTGCCATCCATCTTCCCAGAAGAGTGCCATGTCCCCTTTTCCTACCTCCGAGAAACTATGTTTATGGATAATAGCCCGGTTTTCCCATGCCTAAGTCCAAATTATTGAACCTTTTATACTTCCATTGAGCCTTATTATTTGCTCCTGCGACTGGGTGGGAGCATATTTTTCCTTCCATAGAATTCCCCAGGGGGAGTTGGGGTTTACTATCCATCTCCACAGAGTTTTGGCTCCCAAGGTTTTTCCAAGGAGCTGAGTGTCCTTGAGTCCAAGGCCACCATCTTTTTTGGGCTTACACATTTTTTCCCATGCTACTAGAGCCCATTTATGCCCTTTATTATTTATTTATTATTATTTATTTTATTTTTATTTTATTTATTTATTATTTGATTTTATTTATTTTTTCTCGCACCTCTCACTCAAGAATTCC
Source organism: Pinus taeda (assembly GCA_000404065.3). Taxonomy (NCBI): domain Eukaryota; kingdom Viridiplantae; phylum Streptophyta; class Pinopsida; order Pinales; family Pinaceae; genus Pinus; species Pinus taeda. The sequence continues at coordinate 426,893 of APFE030827317.1, read as the reverse complement.
TTTGTGATTTCTGAATAGTGTTGGAGATTCACATTTAGGCAGCGAAAGCTGAATATAACATAATGAGAGAATAACATGTGAAACCATAATTTATTGAACTAGGGGCCACCATATTTAGCAAGCGGAAGTCCACATTTGCCAACCTCTTCTCTACTTTGATTATCAAATGCTACTAGAGCCCATTTTGCGCCCTTTATTATTTTTTATTTATTTATTTATTTTATTTATTTATTTATTTTTTTTATTTATATTTATTTTTATTTTCTTTTTATTTATTTTATTTATTTATTTTATATTGATTTATTTATTTATTTATTTTATTTATTTATTTATTTATTTATTTTTGTTTTTATTTTATTTATTTTTATTTTTTTTTTTCGCACCTCTCAATAAGAAGTTCCTTTGTAGATTTCTGATAGTGTTGGAGATCACATTAGGGGCAGCCAAAGCTGAATATAAATAATGAGGAATAACATGTAAAACATAATTTATTAGAACTAGGCGACCATCCATATTTAGCAATCGGAAGGTCCAATTTGCCAGCCTCTTCTCTACTTTGATTGTCAATGCTTCTCAAGTGGAGCAAGCCATTAGCTTGTCTGTGAGGGGGACCCGAAGGTATCTGGAGGGGAGGATGCTCATAGGAAAATCAAGGATTCTAGCAATGTTTCTTTGAATGGACAGCGGGGTATTGAAGAAGAACAACTTAGATTTTTCTTGATTGATGGAGGTGCCAGAGGCAATGGAGAAATCAGAGAGATTGGCCTTGAAGGAGGAGGTTTCTTTAGTAGTAGGGAGACCCGTGAGTAGAGTGTCATCCACAAAGGGTTGGTGCGTGGAAGGAGGAGCTGAAGTGTAGAGCTTGAGGTTAGATAGGGCATTAGAAGATAAGGCAACAATGATAGAGTGACCGAGCCCTTCTGCCATTATGACAAAGAGGAAGGGTGAAATCGGGCCCCCCTGCTTGATGCCTCTTGTAGGGCGGAAGGGTAGAGAGGGGGAGCCATTCAGAGCGATTGAGAAAAAAGCTCTTGAAACCATCACCATTATCCATTTAATATAGTCTTTGTGGAACCTAAAAGCTGCCAGAACTTCTCTCATGTAAGCCCAACCGATTTTGTCGAAAGCCTTGGACATATCTAATTGGATCATCATACCAGGTTTCTTTAGCATTTTGAGAGAGTGGATTAGTTCATGGGAGAGGATGATACTATCCATTATTTTCCAGCCTTCCATATAGCCAGTTTGATGTTGGGAGATTAGAAGAGGCAAGATGATTTTCAAGTGATTAGCCAGAACTTTGGAGATGATCTTGTAGTTAACATTGCAGAGGGCTATGGGACGAGACTTGTCTGGGGATTCTACTATGTCGCCTCTAGGAATTAGAGTGAGAAAGGTGACATTAAGAGATTTTAAGATAGACTTTTGGATTTTGAATTCCTCAACCAGGGCATGGACCTCATTTTTTAAGATAGGCCAACGCACTTTGTAGAAGTCAATGGTGAACACATTCGGTCCAGGAGCTTTCTCATTGGGCATACTCATGACTACTTCCTCCACCTCCTAAAGTGAAACCTTTCTTAGAAGCATTTTGTTATGTTCCTCTGTGAGGATCTTAGGAATATGGTCGATAATTATTTGTATTTCCTCTACCTAATTATTCCTTGGCTCCGTGAGGAGGGTGTTGAAGCACTGAGTTAGTTCTTCATCCATTTCCTCCTGAGAACGAATGAGGTTTCCCTCTCGGTTCTTTAGAGATAGAATTTTGTTATTGCTTCTATGTTGGATCATCGATCTATGGAAAACGACAATGTTCCTTTCCCCACATTTTAGCCAATTTATTCTGGATTTTTATGCCATAGTTTCTCTTCTTGAGTACCTCTTTCCTCCCAGCTTTGTTGTAGTTTGAGCTCTTATTGTTTGTTGTGATCAGTGATGCCTTCATTGATGATTTGTTATTGGATGAGTTCCATTTTATGCTCCAAGTTTTTTTTGTCGGTGAAAATATTGCCGAAATTATCCCTGTTCCATTTTTTTATTTCCACTTTGATGGATTTTAATTTCTGTTGAAAGGTGTACATCCTGTTTCCAATTATTGTCTTCGAGTTGTCCCACCATTGCCTCATCTTTCCTAGGAAATCCGAGTGCTCAAGCCAAAAGGCCTCAAATTTGAAAGGCCTATTTCTGATGCCAAGAGAGATATGTATCTTCAGTGATATCGACCATTGATCAGAACCATCTTGCGGAAGAATTCTTGCCTCTGTTTCCCAAGAGGTAAGGTAGACTTCTTTAGAGAGGAGGAAATGGTCTAGCCTGCAAGCTATTTGCCTTTCTCCCCCTCTCCTATTATTCCAAGTAAATGTGCCATTACTTGTAGGGATATCTATGAGATTGAGGCTTTCTATAGTGGTTAGAAAGGATTATGAATCCTTGTTCAGTTTCCGAATTCCTCCCTTTTTTCCCAAAGATTTGTTATCATGTTGAAGTCCCCATACAGGATTTTATAAGCTGCATGGATGGAATCCATTAAATTAGAGATACTTTGAAGAATCTTGATTCAATCAATCACCTTATGGGGAGCATAGATATTGGTGATGTAGATGTTGTCATTGGAACCTATAATTCTCAAGGCTGAAGTAATGGAATGTTGAGTAGCCACAGAAGAGATGAGATCAAACTACGAGCTTTTCCATATGGTCATGATTCCTCGTGCTGATCTTATGGAAGAGTTGGCTATGTAACTGTAATGTTTGAAGTAGATTTTTGCAGGAGAGGAAGGTGAGCATACTCAAGTTTGGTTTCTTGGATGAGGAGGATATCAGTTTTGTTGGCAAGGATTCTATTTTTGAAGATTATTTTCTTTCCAGGACCATTGAGTCCTCTTATATTCCAAGAATGCAATTCATAGATAATGAGAGGGGGTTAGGGCTAGGGTTTTTACCTTTCTTTCTTTGATGAACTTGGCTCCTAGTTCGTGAAGAAGTTGGTTGGTGGTTTTTCTTCCCCTTTTGCGGCTTGGTCCTTTTGGGTTATACCTTCATGCTAATATATTTTCTATGATGCCTTTCGATGCGTTGTTGTCCAGTGGAGGATGAATTGCGATATGCTTGAGTTCCTCTTGGAGGAGATATGCTCCTTCTATTTTTTGGAGTTGGTGTTCTAGGATTGCCTCTATTCTATTTGTCTTCCATTCCTCTTCTATTGATGCTAGGTATACTCCTTCCAGTGCTTCTTCTATAACACTTTACTCTCGGGTTTCATCCATCAATATCTGTTCCATTTCTGTATCCTCCTGTGAGTTATTGTTTTCCTTATTGATTTGAACTACATCTCTGTCCTCTTGTTCCCTATTTTCCTTAGTTTGCTTGTCTTCTCTTGCTTCATCTCCTGTCAGGTAATTCAAAGATGAATGTTCTTACAGATTGACTAGGGCATCGAATTGGTTCTGAGTGACAGCTTGTTGTTGTTCCTTCTTTGTACTGTTTTTCTTGCTATTTTTATTTCTTGTATTGACTCTGGTGAAGCCCTCACTGTTCTTTTTCTTGCTTGCATGTTCATCATTTTGAGGGGTTTTGTTTTGCAAACAGTCCCTGAAGAGATGTTTGTGTTCATGGCACTTCTTGCACTTGAAGGGGATGTGTTCATAATCTATACTTTGGAGCTAGAATTCGTCCCTAAAAATTAGTTTGATGGCTTCTGGGAGGGCTCCGGAGGCATCTATGTACACGTAAATTCTGGCATAAGAGACATGGTTTCCGCTTCTGGTGCCTTCAGACATTTTTATGTATTCTCCCAGTTGCTCTCCTATGCCTTTTAGGACTAAAGGAGCCAAGTAATCCATTTGTAATGAATATAGGTGCACCTAGACTGGGACTCTTGAATCTTTCTTCTCTAGAGTGAAGTTTTCTTTCCAAAATCTCATGTGCAATCCTACTATGTTGAAGAAGTAGGGACCTCCTTCAAATATCCTGTCTCTATCTTCTTGGAGGTCAAAAATTATTGTGAAGAACCCCTTTGAGCCCAGTTGGAGCCTGATTTCCCCCCTTGGTTTCCATTTGGTTTGGATCCACCAATACAGGGCTTTCTTTGTGGGCTAGATGTGAATTTGCAGATAACCGCATGTTCTTGCATGTATTCTTTGTAAATGGCTACTGCTGAGTCTTGCATTTCCAACTCCAGAATTTTACTAGCTTTTGGGTTACAATTACTCCTTGTTTTTGTTTCTTCTCGCTGCACCTAACCCTTTTTTGTGGTTGCTTTTGTTATTGAGGGGAAGGTCGAAGTGGTGCCTTTTGCTGAGTGAGTCTTAACCTTTTTTCCTTTCTCCAACCTCATTTCTCTATTCTCTAGTTTCTCACTTGAGGAGCGGAAGGCTGTGTTGGAGGCTAGCTTGGTGAAGAAAGAGTCTTGATCTAACGGGTGACATGTTACCACATCCTTGAAGGAAAGAGAGCTAGGGCTAGAATCCATCTCTGCCATGGGAGAGGGAGGAGTGGGGGCACTATTAGTCAGAGTGGTCGTCACGCCGAGGGTGGCCACTGCAAGAGCCGAGGGGCCTGGTTAGGTTTCCCCTGTCACAGATTCATCCTTGGAAAATCCACACTATCGATCAAGGGGTTTAGACTTTTTGGATGGGAACTCAACCCCAGATTTAGTATTTTGATTTGATTTTGTATTTTAATTTAATTTGGATTTGTTTTTCTACAGGGAAATAGTTGAAGAGATGAGAAGAAGAAAGTACCAATCAATGAGAATGCTCCAACAAGAGAAGAATGGTATCTTGGGCCAATGAAAATTGATTGAGCATAACTACTCTTCAACAAATTTCTGATTGAGAATTATTTTTGCAAATATTATAAATAATAGATTGTAGAATGTATCAAGGGCTTCCTAGCTCTACAATTCTTGAATTCCTAAAAGCACTATTGTAATGAGGATTTAGAGCTATAAGTGAGAGGAATCCCGGGGGAAGAAGACTCTATATTGTAGTGTTTTCATCTATTTGTGGAGAAACTCTTTTTTATTATGTTCTATTGTTGTAAGCAAGAGGCCATTTCTGTAAGAAGAGATTGATTGTAAGCCTATAGAATTATGCACTATTGCCATACCGTGAGGTTTTGTAATTGGATTTTCTTATATTAATAAAGATTTGTTTCACTGATTTTCATATAGCACTCCTGATTGTTGAATTCATGGATGCAAATTCTTTCTCAAATTTTCAATTTACATTTACAAATGTATGAATTAATTGTTGGCTTCATGCACTATTGCTGAGTTCTAATTCTCAATTCATTTAAAAGTCTAATTATACTATTCTACATACTTGATCTTAAATATAATTTGAAAATTGAAATATACACGGGAATAAATAGTTATAATCTTAGATTGGCAAGCTATCTTATGATTTAGGATAATAATTGTTTGCTTGCATACATTATGTCTTATTTGAACCCATCCAATAATTCATGATGAATCTTTTTAGTTCTTATGCATATGATAAATAAGGAATTGGATATATTTTCAATAGACACTTATGTAACTAGTTACTAATTGTTTGATTGTTAGTGTTTATGTCAATAAGCAATAAGATCTTGTGAGCTAACTCCTTGATCTAATTCCTTCATCTTGATTCCATTTGTTTAAAGCTTATTTTCCCTGTTAAGTTAATTAGCTCTTAATTGAGAGAATGATTTTTCTTTCCTTCAATCAAGATAGGTTAGATTAATTAAATCTTAGACTAGATCTTGCATGTGTTATCATACCTTTGGCATTCTAGAAGTGCACTTTTTAAGAGGAAAAACTTTAGAGTGGTTTGGTGTTTCCACTAAAACAACTTAAGAGTCATTCTCTTGCCCGATCAACAAGAAGAATTTATTTGATGTCCTTGCGTATTAACTAAAGAAACATCTTAAACCGATAGCAATAGGGAAAAGGTAACTAAACCTAGTTAAACTAGTTGGAACTACCATTCCAAACGGAAAAGGAGTTGCTTTAAGGTCCGGACTGGTTGGTCTCCCTAAAAATGTTGTACGCAGAGAGTCTCGAGCCTTCAACATTTTTGGCGCTAGAAGGAGGGCTTGAAAACTTGTTGTCCTTTAGAGTTTTTGTATTTTAAAGCTTTATTTAATCACAATGGCTCCTTTTAAACTTCCAATTTGGGGTTGCATCCACGGACGCACATCTGCCAATACTCCACTAGAAGTGGTAAGACTCTTGTTTTAGGTAAAGTTTAACAGTAAGAGGAATATTTCAACATTTAATCATGCCTTTCAATTTATTCAAAAATTTCAAAATTTGATTTTCAAGGAATTGATGAAGGTATTTTATGTAGGATTTTTACTCTTACATTTGCGGCAAAAGCTAGAAGCTGGTGTCAATCTCTGCCAGTTGCCTCAAGTCACAACTGGGATCAGTTTATTACCATATTCCTTTGCAAATTTGAAGGGCAAGACTACGAATGGGTATGTGACGATTTTGAAAATTTATGAAGATTAAAAAATGAATCTTTTATTGATTTTTCCATTCGATTTCATTTAAATTGTTTGAGATTTAAAATTGAAGAAAAACCTTCGAAAGATAAATTATTAGATTGGTTTGAATATATTTACTCTTTTCCTCCCATTCACTATCCATGTGGAATGATTACAAGCTTTGATCAATCCTCTTCAAATTCTATTAATATAATTGAGAATTCCAACATAGAGGTGCATACCAGTCATGGTGAAGTGACCTCAACCATGTATGATAAGTTCTTAAATTTAGTACAAACCTCTGTCACAAATCTTGCAAGAAATTACTAATAAGATGAAAGAAGATACTAGCAATAATCTTGGAGAAACCGCCACCTTGAAATCATAAAATCATTATAATTTAGAAAATCAGATTATAAATCAGTAGGTACAAGCATCAATTAAAGTTTCCAATAATGTGCAATCTGTTGTACAAATTTATGAATATCTCATGATGAGCAAATGCCAAATTCAGGACAACAAAACAACATTCTTCAAGAAAGCACAATTAGCCAAGTAAATGATCTTAAATTTGAAATTTGTAATGAAGAAAATGCAAAAGAGTTCTCAAACAGAGACATTTTTAAATTCATTGCTTCTGATTCTCATTTTCACCTCTATCCTCATACTTTTGCTGATAGCAATTTATTCCCTCTTTGCAATAATGTTTTTTCCCCGGGGGAAAATCGTAATTTTCTATTAATTGGAAAATTACATGTTGTAGATGCTTAAAGGCATGTGTTGTATGATGTGGCCATAGCCTTCAAAATATAAGTCTGTAAAAAAAGGTACCCACAAAGGGTATACAATGCCTGTTCAGTAAAAATATTTATACAAAAATATATAAGGCATATATAGCTGATGTGTACTGCAGCATAATAGTTGTAATTAGGGCCTATCCACCCTCTGATGTATCTGATCGATGTATGGCTTGTGGTAGTACTGAAAATGCTCTGCCTCCCGCTGTTCTTGAATTAACTATAGACCTTTGGGATGGTTCGTTGCCTCCTTGGATAATTGATCTGCAACGTGATTGCATTCGCTGTAAATGTGTAGACAAGAAATATGATCGAAATGTGTTTTTAATTGCATGGCATCATCCAATATGTTCCCGAGTGAATGCACATGAAATGTAGATGTGTTATTGAACCAATTTATAATGATTTTGGAGTCCCCAAAAATCTGTAGTTGTCTGCATTCATGTGCCAATGCAAAATGTAGTGGGTGTCTGAGTGTGATGAGTTCAACAAAGTTATTAGTACTAGCACCCAATCCCATTTGGATACGATAAGAATGATTGTGTGATAATTGAAATAAACTGCCCCCCCCATCCTTGTTCTTGAGCTGATCCGTCAAAATAGGCCCAACGTTGATTACGGTTAATACCTTCAGGTATCATTGTACGGACATGAGGAGTGTGGTCATCATCAGGAACCTCATGAAATGCATTGATAATCTGAGAAATTACTAATGGCCACCGAAATTATTTGTTGCTAAAGATGATATTATTCTTGTTCAACCAAATAGACCAGCATATAATCAATGGGAGATTACGATTTTTCAGATTTGAGGACCTAGCCCACTAGTGGTTCCAAGCATCCAAGATATTTTGACCAAACCATCACTGTGTGATAGCCCTCTTTACAATAATATTGTTCCTGAAAAAAGAGCGACTGATATAAATGAATTGCCAATTAGTTTTTATCGAGATAGAAAATCAAACATTGATCATTCTTCTGCATTAATATTCCTTCTTGTTTTGATACATTGGATGAGATCGAAGGGAATTCTAATGAATGACGTGAGGTCATTTATGAAAATTACTTTGACATTAAGGATACTGATTTGTCTTCTTCTCAATTGAATCCTCATGATCAAATTCGAATCACATGTGAAAATGAAGAACACTCTAACTTAGAAATTGTTTCAAATAGTTCTCATTTTCAAACAATTAATCATACTCATTGTTTCAACATTCAATAAACCATTCCAATTTATGATTTATGTCAAGATCAAGCTCTCATTCCTATCCATAGTCATAACCCTCTCTCTAATTCAAAAATTGGTATTGGAAATCATTCTAATATCATTATTCTGCCCAATCCTTGTGAAAATGAAATCATTTCAAATCAATCCCAATTGTGTTGTAACACTGGTTGTACCAATTATGATTTAATTTTACTATTGTTCCTTCATTTTATTTTGTTTAATTTCATATTTGTTCTCTATTTTCAATTTTCAATTTTTAGATACTTTGTGCTTACATATTAAGCAACTCAATATTGAACACTCTACTAATACATTGTTTGAATGGGAAAATAAAGTTTCACATCATAATCATGAACATCAAAAGCTATTAACCTTCCAATTTCAATTGATGTTCATCTCTTATCAATTACTTCTATCTTCTCAAAAATGATATCAACAAAAGAGTGTATCTTCAGAATATGACCAACAATCAATTCAATTAATAATCTTCCATTGTATCTAACATATTTTCATCCATTTTTCATTGACCCATTTTAAAAACATTTGGAGAATTTTCCTACATGGAAGATTATTAATAATTTAACACTTGCACATAACACTAATAAATTTATGGAGGCCATTGTATCTAAAAGCTCATTTCCACAATGCATGTCATCTTCTCCTTTAAACCTCTCTCAATCATTAATGGAAATTCATCCAGATTTAAATGATCCAATTGAAATTCAACTGGAAAGGGCATTTCAAGAGAAGGTAATTGTAAATAAGCTGTTTTCGGTAAATATGTTAGCAATAAATGTATATTTTGCATTCAAATTTAGTTTTTTTTGTTTAATTATATTTGTATTTTTGTTACTAATGTTTGACATGTACATACATGTAGGAAACAAAATGCTTGGATGGTTACATTGGAAGTATGACTATACCTAGTCATGTTTCCTTCATTAAGTTAGAAATAGGAATAGATTAATTTAGATTAAAATTCTTTTATGTTTGCATTTATTTCATTATTGTAGATTTTTAATAAGCAAGTAATGAATCTGACTTCTTTTGGGCATCCCCGTTCTTTTTTGGAAAAGCGGCTTAGAACATTTTAGAATCTCTTGAATAATCAGATCATACATATTTGTGAAGCCCTTAATTGTCTTGTTTTGCAAAAATTTATCACATTGATCATACATTTAGAAATTCCGAGAATTTGTTATAGACTGACAATTTTTTATTCACAAGAATTTCTAAAAATAGGTTCGTATTCACCACTCTTGTCCTCCATGTAAATTTGAGGTGGGTGTAATTTGAAAATCCATCACTTAGCATTTTAGATTAAATAAGTAGATGATCTTGAACATATGCAAATTTTGAGAAATACATGGGAGAACTTGAAGATTCATGAGGTAAACCTACAGTCAAAATTCTTCCAGGTATGTGTTTACAGATTCATCATCATTTGTTGTTAGTTTTACTTTTTTTAAAGGTTATTTCTTATTTCTGTTTTGTTTCTTTTACAGGTTTTCATTGACTTAATTGAGGAGACCTAAGATAAGCAAACAACCAACCTTTTTTCAAATATGCAACATGTTCAAGGAAGTATTATTTGTTTCTCATCAGAATTTGAGTATTCCTTAATTTTGCTTTCATTCATTAAAACCTCGATAGGACTTTAAAACAGTATAAGAAGATTCATATCAGAGCATTATAATATCGTAATTCTCATCATTTGAAAGCTCTGATAAAATTGTTCCCCAATCTAATATTTCTGATAATTGATAAAAGAGGCTTTTTGTTAAAAGGCGAAATTGAGCTAAGCATTTCTTTATGAACATTATAATGAAATAACCGACACCACATAATTGCCATTTTGAATATCGGAACATTTCAATATGAACTTCATTTCGCCGATACTGTGATATCTATACATCTGCGATGTTCCCTTCTTGCTCATTCTCCGAAAATGACTTCGCCAATATTACGATATCCATAAAACCCTCGGACCTTATATGACATTTAAATCTAGTTTTAAAAAATATCGTGTTCGTTCATAAATCATAATTTTGGTTGGGGCATATGTTTAAAGGTTTCTATGTCCCGGTTCTGATATGAAATTAAATCCACATAATAAAACTATCAGGTTTGTTCTTCATCACACATCAACATATCAACAATGTTACATCTCGTAATCAAAACTTTCGATCGTCGATCTCTTATAAAATCTAAAGTCGGTCCCATCGATGAGCCACATTATCTATCACATTCCCACTATCACAAGAATAATAGCGACATTTCCTTTTATTAACAGCTTCGATCTTCAATATCGCAATTGCTCCATAGCAGTTTCTCATCACATATGCTCATATAACAACCTTGCTATCAAAGCACTTATATCACATCGTGAAACTCAAATGAAGCCTTGCCTTAAGATCCTCTGATGCGATAAACTCTTATATATGCCTCTCCGCCATTATATTTTAACTATTATATAACACTCAATCACATATCGGCAAAGGTAAATATGACAACTTGAAAATTATGCATGGAAAGAAACTTGCGATATGAAACATCTGATGAGGCACTGACCTGTATAAAAGACTTTAAGGCACGCTTGGGGAGCCAATATTGTAATGAAGCAATTCCAAAGAAATTTGGAACAAGCAAAGGTAATAGATCATGGTTAATTCGTTTTTGAATCCTCCTATTATCACAAAACCAGTACTGATGGCTGCTAACCAGTAAGACCTTATGTAACTATTTCAGACCAGACTTTTAGCTAAGGATTAGCCTCCCTAACTTGAGAGGGCTCTCTCAAAATAAACTATTGATTTATCTTTAAGCACAAAGAGGGCTAACTCTTGAAATGAAAATTTAGTAAACATGCCGGTTTGGACAGACAACATAACATTTCTTCCATTGGGCTCATGGAGTCAAACATCTTTTCAATAAACTATCAACTACTCATTCATGGAAGTCAAGGCATGTAATGTTTAAACACTCAAAACATTTCTCAAAGAATCATCAACTCGTAAGTACACACAGGAAGTCTGAGCACTAGGTGAATTCAGAGTGATTGTGTACCTAAAGAGCTGTAAAACACGAAGGACAAGAACCCCAACTAATAAGTATACACTGGAAGTCTGAGCACTAGGTGAATTCAGAGTGATTGTATACTTATAAAGCTGTAAAACATAAAAGATCAAACAGAACCACAAACATCTTGAGCATTTTAACAAAGTATGAATCTTGAGAAGAATAAGCAGTC
>APFE030827317.1:392187-412076 GCA_000404065.3 Pinus taeda | reverse complement strand
AATTAATGTTCCATGTTTGCTTTGGATGCTGAAGACTTTGATCCGCTCCCTGTTGGCTGAAAATATCCCTAAACTTTCGGTTCTGGTTCCCCATCACCGAGTATGCAGCAGTAGGTACTTTAAGTCTTTAATAACCCAAGAATATATAACATTGCTATGTTGCTGATGTGGTGTAAGCTGGATTGATGGATATGTGTCTCTCTTTTCAAAAAAAACTCCCGCTCATAATATCAAACTATCTGTTCTGCGTTTAAATCATCACCTACAGCAGTTTCGTAGCGCGCTACGAAACTGCTGTGTAAATTAAAAAAAAACACAGTCCTCCTTTTATTCAAACCAGTAGAGCCATGGTGGCCTGATCTTTGTTTCACATCTTTACCAAACATTTGCTCCAGTATGCCAAAAAACTCCTTAAACATATATACTGGACTCAACAGTACTCCGTGCACATCATGTATACCAATAAAAAATTCTCAAACTCAAAACATCTAGTATACAAATAAATTTTGAGTCTATCGGATTCCACAGAACATATTGTATTAACCTGGCTTGAACTTCCTTTTCTGAGGCCACAAATTTTCATGTTCTCCATGGGATTGTCTGCATTTTGCAAAATAAGAGATGACTGGCAAGTTAATCCATCATACCCTTGTATTTGATCAACAGGGAACTAGCTTCCAGTTCTCATAAACAGATTGAAATCTGAAAAGCTAAATCATTGCAAACTTCATATAACATGATTTTATGAACATCAACTCCTCTTTGGGATGGTGATCTTTCCACCGGCTTCATTTATGATTGCTTGCAATTGACTCATAGCTGCAGCTTCTTTTTGCCTGGATGCTTGAAGCTTCTCCTCAAGGATGGCAATATCAGGGACAAAACCATTTTCAAGCATCTGGTCAAAGAAATCGGTGGCCTTCTGAATTTCTCCATTTTTGCTGAGAGAGTGGATCATTATATTCAAAGTATAGCTGCTGGGAGGGATTTAAATTGAACCATTTCTCCATAAAATTTCCAAGCCTGCTCCGAGCAATTCAATTTGAGTACCCCTGAAAGTATCTTATTGCATGATTGAACAGTTGGAAAATACCCATGAGTTTTCAGTTGATGAAATGCAGCAATTGCTTCTTTCACCTTCCCAGATGACAAGAGGTTTTTGTAAAGAAAATCAAATATTAGAAGAGCAGAATCCCAACCTTTGAATGCTTTCAACAACGATTTTTCCACCTCAGACACTGAAGCACTATTATTTTCAGTCAGACAATGTATGTATGGCTCTACATCATATAGCCTACCGGCTCGAACCAGGGTTTCGACGATCGCCAAATATGACCCAATCGAATGCTCAGGCCCCTTTTCCTTGTGGAGGTCTATCACCACCTCTATCACCGCTATACCTCTTGTCAACATATACATGCTTTATAAAGTCTCGAAGCCTATCAACATTGCTGCTGTCTGGGAGTTGATGACGTGGATCGAAGTTTTTTTTTTTTTTTTGAAATATATTTCTTTTGCTTTCTGATTGCCCCCTGTAATTGACCCACAATGCATGTCTGCATAAGGCTCATCCCCAGTGAGGAGTTCCCACATGACTATTCCGAATGAATAAACATCAATTTTATCAGTTACCATGCCGCTTTACTGTCTTGACACCTGAACGCAGCACTAAATTATCCACATTGGCCTTACGTTCACACTTCTGGTCTTTACTCTGCCCCATCGAACATTGTATTTGGCTGCCAGGTAATGAGCTCCCACAGGGCCTCGACTGCCATATGGATAAAGCTCAGGTGCAACCTCCCTTGATTTCAATTCCTTTAGCAATGGCGTAAATAGAGACCATGCTGTATCAAGCTCGTCACTTCTAATGAACAGGCGCCGTTCCCCTTCAATTGCATCTAAAAGCAGTCGCTCATAAGCATCAGGAATTTCACTTGAATACCTTGCCGCATAGTGGAGATTCAAATTACTTCGATCTAGTCTCATGCCCAGGCCTGGAATCTTATTGTTAATTTTAAGGTAGATAGCTTCATCAAGTTGTACCCGGATAACAAGCTCATTGGTAGCTTGATCCAAATCGGTTCCAAAGTTTCTTTTGTATAGATTCCCCGGAACATGTCTAAATTGTACCCTGATTTCTGCCCCTCTATTATGTAATGCTTTCCCAGCTTTCATAAGGAAAGGTACACCATCCCATCTGGCATTATCAATGAAAAAGGCCGCTGCTGCAAATGTTGGAGTAAGGCTATTTTTGGCACTGTATTATCATCAGTATATCCAGGGTGTCTTATATCTCCCTTAACATGGCTCTTGTATTGTCCAGCTACCACGTCTTCAAGTTGCAAGGGCCTCATTGAACGTAGCACTTTGACCTTTTCATTTCTAATGTCTTCCGCATCCAAACTAACAGGTGTTTCCAATCTTTTCTTCCTTTTCATTTCCACTCTGCAGACAGTTGACAAATAGGTTTGCCCCATTCGGATGATAAATCATCATTTTCATAATGTCAAACACTGGAAATAACATTTGAACGGGCCATGAAGTAAGCATCTTGATTATAATATTCATATCAGTGTCAGCAAAAGCACTAGTGTGATAATGAGAAGTGTCCTTTAATATTGTCACAATGGCATTAAGTCTCATTGATTCTGCATTATTTAGTGAAAGCGGTCGCTGTCCCTCATCTGATGTCATTGCATTATTGAATTCTGAAATCTTTCGAAGAATACCATCAAACTGTGCTGTGTCGAAATAAAACATTCCCCTCTTTGGAATATGCTTGAAGTTATATTTTTTAGGGGGACCCGACATAAATGAAGATGGCTGTCCAGGCATATAAGCATTTGCACCAGTATAAGGATCAACAAATGAATTGTCCAATGGAACATATGCCTGCCCTGTATTTTGTAAAATAAATTGTACAATCTGTTCCCTATATGTTAGTGGAAGCCCTTCTTTCAAAAGCCATTGTTCTGCAACAAAGTAGGGATTATCTCCACGGTTGTATGGCAGCTTCCTAATGGGTTCACCATCCTCAATATCCACATCAAATACATAGTCATATGCAACACCATCAAGTTTTTTATGCCCTTGTAAATCATCAGGCCCATCCACTACTTCACCAATTTTATCCCATTTGTACTCTGTTGAATTCCAAGAATAAGCAACTCCAGTATCACCTTCATATAGTCTCAGTGTTTGATCCGTTCTCCTCCAATTCTTCAACATAGATCATATATTTTTATATTTAAGGCAGAGACTTCACTCTCCAACTGGAAACCTTTCTTCTATTATACGCCTGTGTGCTTTCCTTCTTATAATTGGCACCTTTTTCAAAAGCCACCTTTCTATTAACCTCAGTTTTCATTGACAGTGGAACTGATTGAGGATTTTTATCCTGGTTAACTAGCTTTAAACTCTCACTAGAAGGCAAGCAAGCCTGTAGCCATAACTTAGATGAATTACCAACTTCACCATCAATTTGCCGAAACAGGGTTTTCTATGCATATATCATATTCCCACAGAACTCATAGGAGACAAAAGTGATATGAGTGAGCAATGGTTTCGGACAAATCCCCAATTCCGTAGCGCAGCCAGTGCAAATTATGAATTATGCGCTACTGAAATCACCTAAACATTTTGCGCTGCGAAACTGCTAAAAGGGTTTATGTGCTTATTTGCAGACATTTAGCATCGAAATTTTGTCAGTGATAACACCTCCTTTATTTGAATTTTTGATATTTTGTTCCATACTTATTGTATAAAGATTTTAATCCTCTTTATATACATAATTGTTACCTTATTTGGGATTTTGAATCAACTTCAATCTTTTGGGGCTGATAGAAATTCAGAAAAGCAAAGAGAACAATCATCGCTACAATTCATTAAGAAGCATATATTCATTATGTGGATTTGGTTGATTTTTGATTCCTTGAACATGAAACATTATTTTCTATTAGTTTACTGGTTGTTTTAGTTTAGATTTAAAAAGTGATGATTTTGGGTCAATAATATTTTAGTCAACTACTTAATACTTTTATTTATAATTAAAAGAAGAATTTATATTCACTTGGAGAAGATGATATCTTTCAGGTAAGATTAAATGAATTTCTCCAATGGTAAGTTTCAAATGCTCATTTTCATTTCTTTACTTTTATTTTTTCAGTTTTGTTTTTAGTTTTGACTGATATAAAACAATGTTTTACAGGTCTTCATGATTAATTTTCATGCCTCTACCAGATCAGATTTGGAATTAATTTTCCTTTGTTTGTTTTGCTTTGAGATTCTTGAAAGAAGTAGTAATGATCCTCATCAAATCAGTTAAACTGGGGAGTTTCTGAGCCTTTAGTCTGTTTCTTGAGCATTACTTTTGTTAGAAAATTGATAAGATGCTTTTATGCGGATTTTACTTTGAAACAAGAAAGTTTGCAACAGATATAGACTTCTCATTTAACATATTATCTATCATCACTGCTATTCACCCTCTGCATTTTGAGAGCCTCATTTCTTATAACTATGCAAGGTAAAAAAAAATTAAATCTCAACATAGGAAGGAATGTACATATGCTTATTTTCTTTTATCTCTTTTGTTGAGGCATTTGTATAAGTAGTCTTGTTGGGGTTTATCTTTTAAATTTGGATCTTTCTTTCACCTTTCGCCTTCTTCATTTTTATTTTGCTTGCTGATTTCTTTTCTTACTTTAGTTTGGGGTTATTTTCTTTTTACTTTCAATGATGTTTTTATTTTGGTGACTCTGCCATGATTTATGTGAAATATATTTTCCTCAGCCAATAGTGATTGACATACATGGGAAATCTTCTAATTCTATCTATTTCAGTGAATTTCATTTATCATTAAAGCCATATCCTTATGAAACCATAAGACCATCTTACTTTAAATCTTTTTCATGGAGGAAAACACATCATTTCTAAGTGATTGAGTTTACATTTCCAAGGAAAGAACTGATTTGGGTTTAATACAATGAATCTCTCCCACCCCTCCACTTTATAAAGCCTCTGATTGACAGTCACAGGGAAAGAATTTGGAGTCAACATTATGAAAGTGTTATGTCCATTAAACATAAATCTCTATTACCATCCTACCTTTTTCACTCAAATACATCATAAACTAAAAGCTTGGAAATGCGCTTATCAAAAGGGTGATTAAAAGAGGAAGCATGGGAAATATAAGTAAACCCATCGGGGACTATGGATGCTCACTCGCAGTGGGACTAGGCTTGTATGGCATAAAAGACAACTTCGTTGGGGTACTGTTCAGGCTCGTTTGCAGCGAAGCGATGTCAAAGACCATTTATAAAATGGATATATGTTTTATCAAAAAACTCATGTTTGTACCTTCTTCTATTTTTCATATGAGGTCATTTTAAAATAAATTTTCTCAAATTTGGATTCATGACTTTTACTCTAGTCTTCTTTGAGTACTTATCTATACAAACTCATATCACTTAATCTATTTATTTGGAACCTATGGAAATGTTTTACTGTTAGACGATTTCGTGATTTCCATGATTTTTAACCTTTGGGTAAATTAAAATTCATTATCTTTAACTAGAGATAACTGGTTCTTTTCAATGTGCCACTATTGTTGTAAGGAAAACCAAACACCCCCCATTTTTTACTCAAATAATGGGGAACCTTTCCATTAATTTTGGACAAAACCCTTTTTATGTTTTTTCATTTAAATTAATTGGAAAACAAATTTCCCTTTTCATTTTCATCGAATTTATATTCTGATTGTTTCATTGAATTCGACTTTTCACTGGCTTACCATTGATACTTATTTCACCTCATTTGGTTATTCGGTTTGCAAATGACACTCCTTTGAAATTTGATAATTTTGTCGTCTTCGTTGAATTTACATACAAAATGTATAATATTTCAATTTTGCAATTAATTAAGTTCAATAGTCATTAATTGTAAATATTAACCCTCAGTTAATTTTTAGTAATATTTTCATTTTTCACTAACGATCCTACAAAATGACCTGGCCAAATTATAGAACAGTTGAAAAATGTGCTTCGGGATCTCGGTAATTTACTCCAATTTATTATTTTCAAACAAATTGCCAAAACCGAAATCTCAAAATTGCAAAGTGGCCGTAATTCAATTTGTAGATTTTTTAATTCCACCTTAACCTTTTACATCACCTCTTTCCTTCTAAAAATCTCAATTTAAAAGTGCAATAAAAAAAATACGATGCGATAAAAAAGAGTGTGATGCGATATTGCAATATCGCAAAAAACTTTAAAAATTCGCGATTTACGATTTTGAAAATTATACAACTATTTTTCTTTCTTTATTCTAAAATTTTGATTTGACCTCCTTATAACTCCCACTCCATCCCCAGCCTACCTCGCTCTCCACTCACCTCCTTATTCCCCCTCCCTACCTTACACTCTCCACTCACCTACGTTATCCCTCTCCTCACTAACTCCTCTCCACCACTCCAGTCATACTTACACCAAAGCACATTAATTATTTATTTAGTTGAATTTATTAATTTGTTTTGGATTTTGATATGAAGTGGTTAGTTATAATATAACTTAATTATAATGTTAAATAATTAATATAATTAATTTATGTAATTTTTTTTTTAAATATTAAATAATTCATGTTTATAATTAATTAAGATAATAACATAATTATAATATCATAGTATTAATTAAATAAACAATTGTAATTTAAATTTAGTATTAGAATTTAATTTAAAAATTCTATTTTTAGCTTAGGCAACAGAATTCCCAGAATTCTGACAGTTTTATTTGGCCAAATGAGGCCCATGGAGATTATTTTTGAAGTGGTTTTATTACCAGATTTGATCATTTAATGGGTTTAAAATTCAACAGAAGATCAAGTTCTGAATTTTTAAACAAAATTAATTTTCTGAGTTTTATTTTTTGCATTTTCAATTGCCCACACCCTCTACTGAGTGCATATTCATCCATCTATGCTCTCCTTGACCAATTAGATCCTCACAGGCATCAATATAAAACTCATATTTCCTTTTCATTTATATGTTTTATTGAAGATATTTTATTCCAAATTTGGTATTTTGATTTGATTTTGTATTTTAATTTAATTCAGATTTGTTTTTTTGCAAGGAAATAGTTGAAGAGATGAGAAGAAGAAAGTCTTAATCAATGATAATGCTTCAAGAAGAGAAGAATGATATCTTGGACCAATGAAAAATGATTGAGTAGAACTACCCTTCAATAGCTTTCTAATTGAGAACTCTTTTTTGTAAATATTATAAATAATAGATTGTAGAATGTATTAAGGGCTTCCCTACTCTGCAATTCTTGAATTCATAAAAGCACTATTGTAATGAGGATTTAGAGTTGTAGGTGAGAGGAATCCTGGGGGAAGAAGACTCTATATTGCAGTGCTTTCATATGTTTGCGGAGAAACTCTTTTTTATTATGTACTACTGTGGTAAGGAGGAGGCCATTTTTGTAAGCAGAGATCGATTGCAGGCCTATAGAATTGTGCACTACTGCCATATTGTGAGGTTTTGTATTTTCGATTTTCTTTTAATAATAAATATTTGTTTCAGTGATTTTCATATAACACCATTGTTTGTTGAATTCATGGATGCAAATTCTTTCTCAAATTTTCAATTGACATTTTACAGATGTATGAATTAATTATTGGCTTCATGCGCTATTGTTGAGTTTTAATTCTTAATTCATTTAAAATTTTGATTAGACTATTCTACAAACTTGATCTTAAATATAATTTGAAAACTCAAATATACATAGGAACAAATAGTTATAATCTTAGATCAACAAGCTATCTTACGATTTAGGATAATAATTGTTTGCTTGCATACATGATGTCTTATTTGAACTAATTCAATAATTCATCATGAAACTTTTTAGTTCTTATGCATATGATAAATAAGGAATTAGATATATTTTCAATAGGCACTTATGTAACTATTTACTGAGTGTTTGATTGTTAGTATTTTTGTTAATAAGGAATCAGATCTTGTGAGCTAACTCCTTGATCTAATTCCTTCATCTTAATTTCAATTCTTTAAAGCTTCTTTTCCCTATTAAGTTAATTGTCTCTCGATTGAAAGAATGAGTTCCCTTTCCTTCAATCGAGATAGGTTAGATTAATTACATATTATACTAGATCTTGCATGTGTTATCATATCTTTGGAATTCTAGAAGTCCTCTTTTTAAGAGGAAAAACTTTAGAGTGGTTTGGCTATGCCATTAAAACAACTTAAGGATCATTCTCTTGCCTGATCAGCAAGAAGAATTGATCCAACATCCCTACCTATTGGTAACTAAAGAAACATCTTAAACCGATAGCGATAAGGAAGAGGTAACTAGACCTAGTTAAATAAGTTGGAACCACCATTCCAAACAGAAAAGGAGTTGCTTTAAGGTCCGGACTGGGTGGTCTCCTTAAAAATGTTGTAAGCAGAGAATCTTGAGCCTTCAACAAGGTGTTAGAAGCCTGATTGTTGTTGTGAATGGATTGTGTGTAAGGTTTTGTGCGTCTTTGTATGATTGTGACATAGAACTAACAATGTATTTGATTTTATTGATACTAATGTGCTAATCAAGGTGTAATGTTGTAGCTAGCTATGCACCAACAAATTTCCATCAACAAGCCAAGGTGATGGTGTTTAATATGCAACTAAATTTTGTTAATATCTAACATTTATTTGGGTGTATGATAACACATAAAAGACAATAAGGCTCGAAGAGATGAAGTATAAGGACCACATGAAAAAAGGGTGGTATAACATAGAACCAACAGGCCAAGGAGATCATAGTAAAATGGTACAGTATAGCTCCGACCAATCACAACATGGACATGAGGAGGAAATATTAGTTGAACAAAAAGGAGGTGTATACTCTCTTGATTATATAAACACATTGAGAAGCATGAGAACATAAATAAGAAGTTGTAAGGTTGACAATGGGAGGCTTATCAGAGTGCAAGAAAAGCAAGTTGAAGTCAATACAGTCATACTAAAAATCTTATCAGACCTACAAAGGTAGAGAAAGCATGAGTTGGGGGTCAACCATAGAGACATACGAAACCCATTAGAGTAGGAAGAAAAAACCAATGGGGAAAATGAAAGAAAATATAGAAAGAGGCATTGGTTGTCTAGTGAAGACACCATGAAATTAGTCAGTCTGTTGAGAACTCCTACAAATAATTCCAACACCTATGAGCAGTAGAATGGGGACACTCATAGAAGCTTGCATTATCATCACCATCATCTTCATCACCATGGGAGAAGAAGGGAAAGAGTATATATACCAAAGGAGTTTAAAATGGTTAAAACTCCTACCTTTGATGACGAAATGAGGAAATCAGAGGATGTCAAAGCCTGACTGTTGGAATGAATAATTTCTTCTGGATCCACGATTATTTAGAAAACATGAAGGCAAAGGTAGCTACTTTCAGCCTAAGAGGCAAGGCTAATATATGGTGGGAAGATCTAGAAAACATAAGGGGCATAAGGGAAGAATAATTGTCTCGGAAATAGTTTGAGGTGTATTTCAAGATAAAATATTTATCTAAGGCTACTTGATAGAAAATCAAAGGAGTTCTATGAGCTTAGACTGGGAAAAATGGAAGATGATGATTACTCCACAAAATTCCTAGAATTGATGAGGTATGTTCCCTACCTTAAGGAAGAGAAAGTAAAGACTCATAGGTATGTTAGCGGTTTGCCACAACCTCTCAAGGACATAATCGAATTTGATGACCTATAGACATTAGAAGGCACAATTTGGAAACTAAAATGTTGTTATGAGTATTCTAGGCATAGACATGAATGCAAATCAGAATGGAGATTCAAGGGAAATGTCAAGTCTAAGGGAAAAAGGAAAAAGGTAACCAAGGGAGCAAGTGCGACCCCTCTTAATCACAAAAACCAATAGAAGTTCAACGCTGCCAGCAAAGGCCATTCTATTCAGGATGAAGAAAAAGTCATGAGTGCTAGACTTTTGGAGGAAATCACCTAATGAAAGATTGCCCATAGCACAAGCATGCTGACCCAAAACTATATAATGCACATGAGGCAGAGAGAGTCAAGGAAGTAGCTTAAAGTATACCCATAATTTATGAAATGGTGGATAATCACCAAGTTGATTATTAGGCAAAGACTATAGAGATGAAATGTATGCTCCATAACTAAAACATTTCCATTTCGATGGAGCCTAGTTCAAATTTATGTTACACCAATCGTGTTGTTGTTGAAAATTGTGCATTAAAGAAGGAAGCATGCGGCGAGTCTTGGCTAGTTCAACTGGACATAGGGACGAAAATAAGAGTTGAGTATTGGGTGAAGGTTTTCCCAATCGAATTAATTGGGTTGTTGATAGTTTCAAACCTCAACGTACTACCATTGGGAGTATATAGCGTATTACTAGGCATGGACTGGCTATATGTGCATAGAACAAAGGTAGATTGTTTTTAGAATACCATTGAATGTTTGGAAGAAGCTGGAGAGCCTAGAGTATTACGTGGAAAACTAAAACCTGCATTTGTGAGATAAATTTCAACTACGCAAGCCAAGAGAATCCATAGAAAAGGATGAATTTTATTTGTCGTTCAAATATACAACAACACTAAAGCTAGTTCAGAGTTGATAATAATGACAATGATGTCCTGAGGAAGTACCTTATTTTACAACAATTTTCATATGAATTCCCTAAAGAAATTCCTAGTTTACCTCCTCATTGAAAAGTAGATTTTTCTATAGAATTAATGCCAAGAGCATCTCTAGCATCCAAAGCTCTGTATATAATGATCACTCCAAAATTAGTTGAGTTGAAGTTACAGCTCAAGGAGATGCTGGACAAGGGATGCATAAGCTTGAGTGTGTCTCCATAGGGAGCACTAGTTATGTTTGTTAAGAAGAAGTGTGGCACACTTAGGCCATGCATTGATTATCGAAAACTAAACAAAGTGACCATCAAGAATACGTATCCATTGTTGCGAATCAATGATTTATTCAACCGGTTGAGTGGAGTAGCAGTCTTTTCCAAAATTGATCTGATATCAGGCTATCATCAGATATGTATAAAGGATGAGGATATCCATAAAAGAACCTTTAGAATAAGGTATGGTAATTATGAATTTGTGGCAGGGACTTTTGGGTATACTAATGCACCTGCAACCTTTATGTGCTTTAGGAACAACATGTTGTGCCCCTATCCAGATAAGTTTGTCATAGTCTTCATTGATGAAATTTTGGTCTATTCAAAGACCAAGGAGGAGCATCAAGAACACCTAGAAACAATACTACAATTTCTAAGAGAGCATAAGCTTTATGCAAAGCTTAGAAAGTGAAACTTATTTAAATCACATATTCATTACTTGGAACACATTGTCTCAAGAGAGGGAGTAGCAGTTGATCCAGAGAAGGTCAAGGTTATCAAGGAATGGTCAACACCTAGAAATGTGGTTGAAGCTAGGTCCTTTATCGGTCTGACAAGATATTATAGGAGATTTATTAAGAATTTCTCCAAGACTGGTTGTCCAATTACAACTTTTGAAAAGAAAGGAAAGAGGTTCAAATGGACAGTTGATTTTGCTGCAAGCTTCAATTAGCTTTAGCAGTTGTTTACCAATGCACTAGTGTTAAGAATAGAAAATCCTAATAAGGATTTCATTGTATGTACTTATTCCTACAAGGAGGGACATGGTGGAGTCTTGATCTAGGAAGGCCAAGTGGTCTGCTATAAATCCCGAAAGTTGAATGAGCATGAGTAAAATTATGTAACTCATGATTTGGAGTTGGAAAACATCATCCATGCATTAACATGTGGATACACTACCTTCTTAGTAGGAAGTTTACTCTAAGGACTGATCATGGAGGGCAGAAGTATTTAATTAAATAGTGCAAGTTAAATGCAAGGTAAGCTGGATGGTTGGCCACGCTCAACAAATTTGACTTCGAAATCAAATATATAAAAGGAAAGGAAAATGGAGTGGTTGATGAACTTAGCAGGAGGGTGCGAACACATCATATATCAACTATAAGTTCCTATAGAATTGATATTGAAGAAAAGATAAAAAATGTTGGATAGTAGGACTAGTGTAAACAATTAAAAGAGAAGATACAACAAGGCTCTCAAGGCAATGAAGATAAGAGCTATTGCCTTACTGAAAAGGGGTTGGTTAAATTCTAAAGTGACATTTATGTTCCAGATAACAGTGATATGAAGAAACTCGTATTAAAGGAGTTTCATGCCAACTTGTATTCT
This sequence comes from Pinus taeda, assembly GCA_000404065.3. NCBI lineage: Eukaryota > Viridiplantae > Streptophyta > Pinopsida > Pinales > Pinaceae > Pinus > Pinus taeda. Next base: position 399,813 of record APFE030827317.1, on the reverse strand, counting down.
GGACACCTAGGTTACCAAAATACATTGACAACCATTGAGAAAATTTATTTCTACCTAACTTTAAAAGGAGAGGTGGCTGATTTCATCTCCAAATGCATAGAGTGCCAATAAGTGAAGGTTGAGTGCAAGCACCCAATTGGCTTGTTGCAGTCTATTCCCATCCTAGAATGGAAGTGGGAAGTGCTTTCGATGGACTTCATTACATGACTGCTAATAACTTCAAAACAACATAACACAATCATGGTAGTGGTTGAAAAGTTGAGCAAGGTGGCTCACTTTGTGGTCATTAAATTGGCAAATTCATCCAGTGACGTGGCTCAAGTTTTCATTAAGGAGATTGTGAGGTTACATGGATTTCCCAAGAACTCATATCATATAGAGATGCCAAATTTACTTCAAGGTTTTGGAAAGATTTGTTTGTAAGCTTAGGGTCAAAGGTAGCACTTAACACATCATACCATCCTCAGACTGATGGGAAAATAGAGAGAACAAATAAGATTCTTGAAAACATGCTAAGAATATATGTAATGCACCAACTCAAGAAGTGGGAAGAATACCTTCCACTTATGAATTTTTCATACAACAATGGGTATCAAGAGTCCTTAAGAATGAGCACATTTGAAGCATTTTATGGGAGGGGTTGTAACACTCGTATCAACTAGAGAGTTCTAGTGAATATGGTCCTCATTGGGCCTAATATGTTGAAAGACATGGAGCAAGAAATGCAAACCATCAAAAGAAATTTAAAGGTGGCACACAACAAGTAGAAGAGCTAAGTGAACCAACATAGTGCTCACAAAGAGTTTCAAGTTGGGAACATGTTTCCTTGCGAGTTAGACCCAAGAAAGCTCCTTGAAATTTGGGACTTGCATCAAGATGGTGCCATGGTTTTGTGGGCCTTTTGAAGTGCTTGAAAGAATAGGGCCAGTGACACATAGGTTGGCTTTGGATCTATTAATTAGAGTGCATTATGTTTTCCAAGTTTCATTGCTTAAAATATATATGCATGATGCTAATCATGTGATTGATTAGTTTTTGTTATAGGTAGAACCAAAGGGAGAGTTGCTACTGGAAACTTTATGAATCATGGATCAGAGGCAAATCATGCTCCATAATCAAGAAATAGAGCAATTTAAAGTGTAGTGGACGCACTTTGGGCCGGAGGAAGCCACGTGGAAAATGATGACTAGATGCATGCAACATATCCTTTCTTAATTGATGAGTAGAAGTAAGTGTAAATACAATGTAAATATTGTACAAAGCTATGCATATAAAGCTCCATAATCAACAATGATTGTTCTAGAACATGTTGTGTTGTATATGGTTATTGAACAACAAGAATGGTGTCCCCCACCAAAGGGAGTGGGAACCATGACATCCCTCGGTTAATATTTTCCCTTGAAAATAAATTGTAATTAATTAAAGGCTAAGAGAAGGAACACATATTCCATAATGCTTGAGGAAAGTTATTGCTTGAGGGAAATGTTGTTTTAAAAATTAGTCTTGGTTGGCTAAGTGGTTTTAAATGGGCTGGCTAGGCAATAAATTAAACTGAAAGAAGAGGATAGGCCCATGTGTCCTTTAAAATCCAACCATAAGCAACAAAAGGACACAAATTTAAGGAGAGGTATGGGTTGCACTGTCTAGTGGTTAACTGGCGTGGAGCTGGAAAATGAGATAGATGGTTAGAGTATTAAAAAAAGAAGGGGATAAGAGATGATTTCTCACTCTAGCTCATGAGTGGAGACAATGGAAGGAGGAAGAACACTTTCTTATTACTCGGGGGTGCACACAGATAGGCAAAAAAATAGGGAGGACACAATGAGAATGTTGTAAGAAAAGTTCCAGGAAGGGCAGAGGTGAAAACACATATCAAGCTTTGAAAAGTAACTACTTGATGAACCCTCACAAAGGCTTGCTAGGTGGGAGCACTATAGAGAGAGAAGTGGCTTGCCTGTAGGGTAGAAGAACTTACTAGAAGCTTGTGAATTGATAAACCTATATGTTTTGGAAGAGTCACTCAAGTGCTGGCGAAGGTTTTTGAGCCACCAGGCGCTGGCTTGGGTGTAACATACCTCGTTACCACGTATGGTCCACACTTAGGTAGAAGGAGGCGACTACTATAATGACCTAATATCGATTATCCAATTATGGAAATGGAGTCTCAAAAGTTGACAATGCAAACTCAAAGTTACAACTATAAACATATTAGATGAACAAAGAATTCATGGCATTACAAATATCTCCTGGATCAGATGAGATCACTTGGTCATGTATCCATACTAAGTTTATCTTAACCACACTTTCAAAAACATGATTTTCATCTCTCTTGCATTTTGTTAAGCACTTTGCAAGTAAACCTTTCTTCAAAATATTTTGTATACAAACAATTGAGTATCATTTCCCTTGTGTACATTTTGTCAAACATTTTGTATGGGATTAAATTACAGCATTGCACTTATTCCATTTGTAACATACTGACTAAAAAACATGCCACTTAATCATACCACTTTTCCATTTCTTTGCATGCAACTTTTCAAATTCCTTGCATGCAACTTTTCAAATTCTTTGCATGTAAATTTGCAAATTCTTTGCATGCAAATAGGCATAGATCAACTACAACAATAATATCACACAACAATACTATCCCATCCAAGAAACAACATTTTATTCGAACAATTACCATACTATTACTTTTTCTTCAAACAATTACTATACTTTCTGTATTCACGCTTATGTGATCCATAATGAATTAAACAAAGTCTTTCGGTAGAAATCACATGAGAGAATTTTTTGGTTGACGCATTTCGAACCAACAAGTGTGGCACATCCTCTAGTCCTGATGATGAACCACACTTGTTGGTTCGAAACGCGTTGGCCAAAAAATTCTCTCATGTGATTTCTACCGAAAGACTTTGTTTAATTACTATACTATTACATTTGCATTTAAGCATTTCTTCAACCACCTTGCATGCAGTCTAATATAGTGAATTCCTTGTATACAATTTAACAAATATCAACTACACAATACTATTACACAACAATACTATCCCGAACCATGATACAACTACCCATTGGGGCTTTTCATCAAACAATGCATATGCAATAATTCATTAAATCATTTGATCATTTCTTCAACTGCTTTGTATGCAAACTAATAATGTAAATTATTTGCATACAATTAAACATGTAGTATCTACAAAAATACTATTCCCAATCACAACACAACATTTCCATTGGGGCATTTCATCAAATAATTTGTATGCAATGAATCATTGAAACACTTAAGCGTGTCATCAAACACTTTGCATGCAAACTATTATAGTGAATGATTTAATGCATATCTCCTAAATTGTAGCAATATAAGTTATGGAAACTGAACCAACTGATCAGTGGGAGTTTAACTCACTATGATTCAAGTTTCAACTTCTAAAACCTCATAGATGAAAGGTTATAACAAAAATACCAACGCAATCCTATTTGGTGCACAATTATTTGAGCATTCAGGAAGGTTGACCTCCACTGGATATTTCTCCTAAAATATAACAACCCAATATCTGATTTTTTTACCACATTATCAGTGGGATTTCCCCTCAACGTGGACAATTTTTTTAGATTCTAAAACCCAACAAAAGAAAATTTACAACATAAATGAGAACAATTGTACTCATTGAACCTTGCATATCCACACGTGCATGTTAACTTGCACATAAAAATCAAGACATTGCTTACAACCTCAAGGAAGAATTTCAATATAATTCACAGATCAATCAAGATATTTTACCCATTGAATTATTTGCAACAATTTCCTACAACCATGCAAAATTGTCACAGGTACATACATAAATTTCAATAAGGAGCTAAGCATCATATTCACAACTCAAATTAATAACACTTAATGATATTTTAACAACTATTGGAATTGAAGGTGGGACTTCAATTTTCCACCCATTAACGATAGACTAGTTGCAACCTATAGTTCTTGTAGTAGTCACCCTCGAGCCCGATCCACGATTCAAGAGGAATTCTACAAGAAAACTTAGTTGACAATCATATTCATAAGTTTTTGGCTTCTTGCCAAAATTCAAATTATGTCCACAAACTTCTTTCATTCAACCAAAAGTTAGCTTGAATTCCTCTAACCAACCATTCTAGTGTTGTTCAAATCCGTTTTTATTATTTTCTTATGTCTCTCCATGTTCCTTATGGAATATTCTTGCGTGTCTCTTCATGTTCCTCTTGGACATTTCCTCTTCTTTTATTTTTCTCATTATTCACACCATAAATTAATTTAAGGTTCCAACTAATCCCACTTGGGTTCGTCTTTCATCTTTCTTATTAGATCATGGATTTATGGTCCCATGCTTCAGGCCATTTCATTATTATAAAATTCAGAGGAACAAGGAATACAGGTGTCACTTCGGGGCGGAAGCTCTGGTGCTTGAATCACTAATGAACCATTTGGAGAGGTGACTTCTTAACCATCAATAACTTTTCCATTGATGAAGCTTACTCTACGCAAACTCTCTTCACCTAAAAGTGAGTTGAGGCCCTCTTCACTTAGGTATCCTTGTAGGGATGTGTTAATGTCCAAAATAACATAAATCAACATTAGGGAGACCACCCGATCAGAGCTCCAAATTAGACGCTTTTTTGTTGGGATGGTGGTTTCGACTGGTTCAAATGGGTGCAATTACTCTTTTCCTAAAACTGACCCAAGTTAAATGTAAATCTAATCTAAACTAATATAATATTATATATATATATAATATATAATATATATATATATATATATATATAAATATATATATATGCCCACAAATGTGAGATTTTTCTTGTTGTTATAAGTAGACAGAGGAGAAGGAATTACTTTCTTGCAACTATTTGAATAAAGTAATCATTTACTAAAACAAGGGCTCAACAAAGCCATGCTAGGGTTTGCTCTCGCATAAGGAGACTCTACTAAAAATGAACTAAATGTAGATGTAGACTTAATCTAGGATTCAAACAATAAAATAAAACTAATCTATCTTGATCAAAACCGAACATAAATCCTTGTCGCAATCGAGAGTAAGATGAAAAAAGAAGAGGCGAAAGGACTACAATTGGATTCAAGATTCAACTAAGCCTAAAAAATTATAAAAACAGTTCATATAACTTGTATCAGTTTATGCAAATATGCAATAAAAATGATCACCATAACTAGTTACTCGTACACCTCATGCACATACTTGAACCTAATAATGAAAAATGCACTTGAAAATTAGATGTATCAATACATTAGGAAATAGTTCACTTAATGCATTGATAATTAAAACAAAACTAGAATAAAAGTTGATATGATAAATAGTTATCAACAAGTTTTATTCAATTCCCTTCAAATCCAGTAATTAATTATGATTCAAACTTATATACACCTGCAAAGATAGCTTTACAGAACATCAACTAGCATAGAACAAGAAAACACAATAGTGTTGCATTCATTATCTATACTAATTGGATAGAAGCAAATTAGGATCAAATTAAGACAAGGTAATTAACAACGAGTATGCAAATCATACAATAGAGCAATGAAAAGTAAACTTATTATTAGCTCCAAAATTCTTAAGATTTTGTACAATCTTTTGAGTCTCAAGCTCTTTCAACAAGTAGCTTAACAATAGTGAAAAACCTCCAACTTACAAAACTCAAAACTTTTTAGATCCAAAAACTTGAGAAAACATTCCCAATTGCAATACTTCAATCAATTCAATTCCCTCTACAACCTATTGATCTCTTAAATTGAATAATAGAGAGCACAAAACAAAAGTCCATAAGTGTTATCTCTCTCCGAAAAATTAGACTTCTCTGCAACCTCTACGGATCTCATTCCCCTTTGGTCCTTCTAGTCTTAGATCGAGAAACTCCCCGTTCTTTGATCAGATTTGGGTTTTTATAGTAGAATCCAAATTATTCCCCTTTGATCTTGTTATAATCATTCAATCGGATTTATTTTGCCCCCTTTTGTCAATTTCCATTGGTTGATTGCTCTCCATTGACATTTATTAACTCATTTTTCTTTGCAGATTAATCAATAATTTCCACCATTTGCCTCAATCCGTCCCTCTGGAGTTAACAAAAATTACTCTCAAATGGTGCTTCTCCGTGCAGGCTTGTTGTTGAGATAAGATCTCAAAATGGACGAGATTCGATTCTCTTTGCAGTAGCTTTGATTGAATTGCATGAATCCTTTGGATTAACATCTAATCTATTAAACACCAAGTAAAAATGACCACAGATTGATCACTAATGAACTTAGACACTTATGCAATCAAATGTATTGGTGTTAAGGGAAAAATTAGGGGCTGATATTCGCAAGTGGGCTAATTTTGCATGCTTTCTCCGAAAAAAAGATTTGACAAATTTCCAGTTTTCCTAAAAATCATTCACACAAATTTTATAGTACGAAAAATATTTTACCTCAAAAATTTCCAAATGTTATAAGACTAATATAAAATCATTAGAGATCTAAATAGTTTTACAAAAATATTATCAAACATTTTATAACTTGCATATTATGGAATAGGAATATTCGCCAAAGTTTCTAAACTTTAATATAAATTCCATACTTAAAATTTTCCAACAAACAACATTAAAACAATGATATAATTAAAAAAAAAGAGTTATAATGTTATTATACTACATTGATATGGTAAAACAACATTGTGATGTTTATATAGTTTTGCACCATTACAATATATCATGAGTAAAATGAGAAGAGCCCATAACAGAGTAGCATGCAGATATTATTTTAATGCCTAAAAACTATAGGCCACGAACCGAACACTTAAATGATTAATCGTTAAAATACATGAAAAACTAGATCGACACCTTGTAATGACATGGAAAGCCTTACAACCGAAGATGATGTGGAACACAATGATTGATGAGTGACAATGATGTGGAGGTTATGTGGAGGGTGACCTAGAAGCATAGATGTCCCATAAACTCGATCCCAAAAGAAATAAATGGAAGACCCTGGAAAAATCATCGAGGTAAAAACTCTAGGAGTACATGTAATAGGAGAGATAGGTGAGCATGATGTTATTTGATGGGATTATGATATGGAAAACAACGTGGTTGTCTACATAAGATGGCAAGATAGAGCCGAAAGGAGTAATCATGCTTAAGGTATTATCGATATGATTGGAGTGATAATACGTGGACGAGGAAGGATTCGAGGTCCAATAAGCTAATGTGAGTATGAGTGTATGTGGGGCCTACAAATGGAAGAGAGGAGTTGCGTTCTCTCGGTGTTGAGTTGTCTCGACTCTTTCGAATGGACGAAGATAGGTAACCTCCGGGGAAGGAGGGGCAGGATGATGTGGCACCAAGATTACATGGAAGGCGAGATACTAAAGGGTGAATGAAATGGTTGAGCGTAGTCGGGAAGCATGAACCAATATTATAAGTGAAGACACGTGGGAGAAAGGGAAAACCAAGCAGAGTGGGTCCACCATGGAGATTAACGGTGGATAACGAGGTTTATGAAGGGTTCTCCAATCTACCTATTTATTAACTATAACATATATATTTTAAGCAATAAAACTAATCAACACAAAAACATATAAAATCAAATTATTTAGA